>JAXCLQ010063354.1:0-15739 GCA_035584115.1 Cedrela odorata | reverse complement strand
AATTAAACTTTCTGATACATTGATCTTATGACTAATTTGTCATGGTTGATAAGACGTAGGCTGTTCAGGTAGTAACAGCTGGTGATCCTTTCTCTAACTCTAACCCACTTGGCCTTTTCGTTGTAATTAGTTTGAAGAGCTTCTAAGTGCAGAGTTGTTTAAAATATTATTAACACCAACCAGAATGGTCCCTTCCAATGAATCAAGGCCAGGGTGCTTCACGATTGGTTTACGGTGTCTTCAATTAATCGTCTACAAAAAATTAAGAATTTGTTGAGTTAGAAGGAGAGGCCCTGTGTTTCAATCTTGCTTTTGACTAAGGGTGGGGGCCTACTTTGTTGAGGTGACAAAGTGTACTTGGATATATAAGAAATAAAATGAGTTAATTTAGTTAACTTACATGATAAAATGATAGGAAAGAGAAAGTGAATAATAGAAGGATGGAAGAGGGCCTTTTCATTTAGAGGGGTAGGTTCGTTTTGGTTCAATTCATTCGTTTTCATTATATGTAAGCAATAAATTTAGAAGTTAACGAGTGATTTCTTCTAAGGTGTTGAAATACACAAGAGGAACCACTTCTTGAAATGAGAATGGTGTTTATATCTCATTATAATTAAGGTTTAGGAATTAATAACTTGCTTAAAATAAATGTGGTTGTTGGAAAGTTTCAAAACTGTTTAGTCAACTTTCTTATTTTTCTAAGGGAATCTTGGCTGTAAATGTATGAATATCCTTGAATATTTAGTTTCCTTAGAAGTTAGCATCTTTTGTTCTTTCTTTCTATTCTTCTGTTGTACATCTATTTATACAGATCTATACCTATGTTATGATTAATGAAAATTATTCCCATAAGAAGCTATCTCATTTTAGATGGTATCAGAGTCAGGTTCGACTCTTGGCCTTGTATAAACCCTAGTTTCCCTTGGCGGCTCTAATACCCTAATCTCTATAGGGTTTTCTTCCTTGTTCAACTCTGCCCTTCTCTTTCGTTGTTGTAGCCATGGCTAAAACTCCAAATATAGCTAAACCCGAAACCAAACCTGAACCCAGATCTACATATTCTAAACCTTACTCTGTCCAAATTACTAATATACAATTGAATGAGGTCAACTTTTTGTGGTGGTCACAATCTGTCAAGATGTATATTCATGGAAGAGGGAAGATAGGATACTTGATTGGTGAAGCTAAGGAGCTCGAGAAGACAGACCCCTCTTATGCTATATGGGATGCTGAAAATTCCATGGTGATAGCATGGCTCGTGAATGCTATGGATGAAGAGATTAACGCTAATTACATGTGCTATTCTACTATAAAGGAACTCTGGGATAATGTGAATCAAATGTACTCTGACCTTGGAAATTACTCTCAGATTTATGAACTGCAATAGAAGATCAACAATACTTATCATGGAGATAGCAGTGTAACAAGGCATTTCAATGTTTTTAAGGGCCTATGGCAATATCTAGATTTATTTAATGATTATGAATGAAAAAATCCTGTTGATTGTAATAACAATAAGAAAATGGTGGAGAATGCAAGAATTTTTAAATTCTTGGTTGGACTTAATGATGAGTTTGATGAAGTAAGGGGAAGAATCCTAGGGAGACAACCTCTGCCCCCACTCGGGGAAGTATTTTCTTAAGTACGACGAGAAGATTGTCGAAAGAGTGTGATGATGAAGAAAAAGAAGGATGAGACTATGGAAAAGTCTGCTTTAGTTGCTGCCAATAATCTTGCTTCTCATGCTGTTAGTAACACAGATTTGGCTATTGTTAATATTTCTGCACAGGGACCTTACTCTAATCAAAAGAGGTTGGAAGATAAGCCTCGAGTATGGTGTGACTATTACAATAAGTCACGCCACACTTGAGAAAATTGCTGGAAACTCTATGGAAAGCTAGCAAACTAGAAGAACAACAAATTTGGACCCTCTGGCAGTAACTAGATAGTCCTTAAAGCCAATGAAGCTAATTTCTTAAGTGCTGAGCAGACGGATCATCTTCTTCAAATGTTGAAATCTACTTTTGCCTCTGGTCTTTCTAATGGTTTATTGGCCCAAACAGGTGATGACTCTAATGCCTACTTCTGTTGTTTAAATCTTGTGCCATGGATCATTGATTCTGGTGCATCTGATCATATGACTAATACCTCTCAATTGTTTCAATCTTATTCTTCTTGTTCTGGTAATAAAAAGATTAGGATTGCATATGGAAGTTTTTCATCCATTGTTGGAACAGATTTTGTCCAAATCTCTAAAAAAATAAAATTCAAACTTGTCATTCACGTTCCTAAACTTGCTTTTAACCTGCTGTCTGTTAGTAAACTCTCACGGGATTCTAATTGTTGTGTCATTTTCTTTGATTCCTATTATGAATTTTAGGACCAACTCTTAGGGAGGATGATTGGTAGTGCTAGGATGATTGATGGACTCTACTACTTCGATGAGACTTTATTAAACAATAAACAAGCTCAGGGTTTGAGTGGTAGTATTAGTTCTGTTTTTGTACGTGAACAAATAATGTTTTGGCATTTAAGACTAAGACATCCTAGTTTTCTCTATTTAAGACATTTGTTTCCTAACTTATTTAAAAATCTGGATTGCAATTCTCTTCATTGTGATGTTTGCCATATATCCAAAAATCATCGAAACACCTATCAATCAAAAGCTTATCATTTTTCTAAACCTTTTTATTTAATTCATAGTGATGTTTGGAGTCTTTAAAAAATCACTACTAATTCTAGTAAGAAATGATATGTTACATTTATTGATGATCATACATTTTTATGTTGGGTGTACTTATTGAGTGACAAATCTGAAGTTGCAAAAAATTTTCAAGATTTTTATAAAATGGTTGAAACCCAGTTCCAAACAAAAATCAGTATATTTAGAACCGATAATGGTACTGAATATTTTAACAAATGATTAAGAACGTTTTTTTCAATAAAGGGTATTTAACATCAATCTATTTGTTGTGACACCCCACAGCAAAATGACATTGCTGAGAGAAAAATCGCCAATTTTTGGAGGTTGCACAGGCTTTAATGTTTTCAATGCAAGTTCCTAAATATTGATGGGGTGATACTATTTTAACTATCTGTTATCTCATTATTAGGATGCGTACTTGAGTTTTAAAATACATCATTCTTTTAGAGTGTTTAAAAAAAATGTTTCCTGCTTGTCGGATAACATTAGATATGCCACTAAAAGTGTTTGGATGCATTGTTTTTGTTCATATACCAACCAATTTTCGATCCAAGGTTGATCATAGGGCAGAAAAATGTGTTTTCCTTAGCTATGCTTCTAATAAAAAAGGGTACAAATGTTTTAACCCTCTGACCAGAAAAATTCATTAGTATGGATGTTGTTTTTATTGAAAATCGTCCATTTTTTGGCCATAACTATATTCAGGGAGAGAAAAAAGAAACTGAAGATGAGTTTTAACAAACTTCTAAGCCTTTTCCAAATGTTTTTCTTGATTTGACATCTACTCTTTAAAGGGTCAGGAAATCGGTACTTTAATTGATGAAAATAATAGAAATCCTAGTCTATCTATACAAGGCATATTTGATTCACAAATAGGTGAAGAAGTACTATCAAATATTCTCTCATCAGAGCTTTGTGTTTATACTAGAAGAAGAAATCATTAGAATTATAGAGCTCTTTCTTCAAATGCAAAGCAAGGCCAATCATCATCACCTGCACAAGTTGGTCTTTTTTCGCATACTCCAGGTACTTCTTCTTTTCCAGATCATTGTTTTGATAATTCATCTAATCTTGACCTGCCCATCGCCCTTAGTAAAAGAGTTAAAACCTGTACCAAACATCCTATTTCCAATTATCTATTGTACCAAACATCCTATTTCCAATTATCTATCCTATCATAAACTCTCTGATACTCATAAGGCCTTTACTTTAAATGTTTCTCATCTGTTTATTCCAAGAACTATTCAGGAAGTGCTGGATCACCCAGAATGGAGATTAGCTGTTCAAGAAGAGATGGATGCACTAATTGCTAATGACACTTGGGAAATTGGTGACCTACCGAAGGGGAAGAAGACTGTTGGTTTTAAATGGGTATTTACAGTAAAATTCAAGGCTGATGGGAGTACAAAAAGGTACAAAGTAAGACTTGTGGCAAAGAGGTTCACTCAAACATATGGAATTGACTACCGGGAAACATTTGCTCCTGTAGCTAAGATAAACTCAATTTGTTTGTTACTCTCTCTAGTGGCTTACTCTAATTGGTCCTTATATTAATTAGATGTGAAGAATGCTTTCTTAAATGAAAACTTAGTGGAGGAAGTCTTTATGGATCTATTATTACGATTTGAAGGGAAATGTGGTAAAGGCAAGGTGTGCAGATTGAGAAAATTATTGTATGGACTCAAAAAATCTTTTAGAGCTTGGTTTGAACGCTTTGGGAAGGTGATAAAGAGTCACGGCTACAGCCAAGGTCAAGCTGATCATACTATGTTCTATAGACACACGAGTGAAGGTAAAATGACTAACCATATTGTCTATGTTGATGACATAATTCTGATAGGTGATGATAGCAATGAGCTACAGAGGTTAAAGAAGATCATTGCTCAGGAATTTAAGATCAAAGACTTAAACAACTTGAAGTATTTTCTTGGTATGTAATTTGCAAGGTCAAAGAAATGAATTTTTGTTTTCCAATGCAAGTATGTGCTTGATTTACTTGGAGAAACAGATTTGCTAGGGTGCAAAGCAATAGAAACACCTATAGAGTAGAATATAAAACTCCAACCAGCTAAAGCTGAATAGGTGATCAACAGAAAGCAATACCAAGGATTGGTAGGAAACTTCTTTATTTGTCTCATACACGTCCTGACATAGCTTTTGCAATAAGCGTAGTAAGTCAATTTATGCACTCACCAAGACATGAGCATTTTGATGTTGTGTACAGGATTTTAAGATACCTAAAAAGGACTCCAAATGAATTTATTTGGAGGACATGAGAATTTACATGTTGAAGTATACACCAATGCAGATTGGGCTGGAAGTATCACTGATAGAAGATCAATTTTTGGCTATTGCACTTTTGTTGGAAGAAACCTAGTAACATGGCGCAACAAAAAATAAAATGTGGTGGCAAGAAGTAGTGCAAAGATAGAATTTATGGCCGTTGCTCATGGAATTTGTGAAGCACTATAGATTAAAAGGTTGCTAGAAGAATTAATAGTTATTCATTCACTATCTATGAAACTATATTGTGACAATAAAACTTCAATAGCTATTGCTCACAATCCAGTTCTCTATGATAGAACTAAACATGTGAAGGTAGACAAACATTTTATCAAGGAGAAAGTAGATGAGAGAGTAATCTGTCTGCCATATATCTCGACAACTGAGCAAGTAGCAGATATATTGACAAAGGGACTGTTGAAGAAATAGTTTGAAAACTTCATTAGCAAGCTGGCCATGGAAGATATCTTCAAGCCAGCTTGAGAGGGAGTGTTGGAAAGTTTCAAAACTGTTTAGTAAACTTTCCTATTTTTCTAAGAAAATCTCTGTTGTAAATGTATAAATATCCTAGAATTTTTAGTTTCCTTAGAAGTTAACATATTTTATTCTTTCCTTCTTTGGTTATTTCTTTCTATTTTTCTACTGTACATCTATTTATATAGACCTATATCTATGTTATGATTAATGAGAATTATTCCCACAAGAAGATATCTCATTCCAGAGTGGCTTTATTAGGAAAATTGTTACGGAGATTTCCTTAAAAACAACTCATTTTGACATTGTTATTTAAAGTAAATGGGGCATTAAAAGTATTGGTGAGAGTAGAATGTGGCGTTAAAAGGTAATAAACTAAGTATATGCTGATTTTATGTTTGAAGTCTAAATATGACTTATTGTAAGTCATTTAAATATTTTAACATTTTTTAATTAATCACTTATTTTAAGAAATTTTCATCTGAATGGAACAAGTGAAATCTGAATGTCTGAATGGGTTATTTAAGTTTTAACTCTCAAAACCCTTATTCAATAAATCTATTACCAACCATATTAAACCTAAATAATTTGTCTTTGCTACAGCCAATAATCTACAATAAAGATTTATCATTAAATTATAAATTAAATCACATTTCATACCATCAAACAACTTTGGAAATATTATTTTTGTAAAATAAATCATATATGTAAATAAATTTTTATTTATATTTTTTCCCCTAAATTATAAAGGTAAAATATCAAAATTATGTCTTTCTTATAGTATTCAATCTATTTTATTTATCTTGTCATACTATTTAACTTAAAAATATTTATAACATGTAAATACACTTTAAAAGACATATATGTCAAATTATTAGTTTTTAAATGTACCTTGTTTGTAAGAAAACAAATAACCTAACACTTTTATCGAGACATTAAAAAAAAGAAGAAAAAAACATATCATTTATACGCATTCAAATATATTCAGAATTCAACGAAATTCAAACCAATTCAGACTTCAAAAATAGAAAACAAACACTTCCTAAATTTATCAAAAATCTATTTCTCAAGACTTTTCCTTGATTTTTCTTTCATTTGGTATTTAAGGTTGGGAGTGGAGGGGGATTATGATTTTGGGAGGATAGATGTATTGAGGAGACATCTCTTTGTTTGCTATTTTCTCACCCTTAGAGCTAATGAGTTAACAAGTTTATATCTATTAAAAGCATGAGAGTTTCACCTTTACCCTTTGTAGGTTAGAACCTAAATTTTAAATGGAGTTTGAGTGTGGGGAAGTTAGAAAATTCTCTTCTGTTCTTTTATTGTTAGAGAATGTTTCCTTAATTGGTTTGATGAAGTATGGTTAACTTCTGAGGTTTGATTCTTCGGGCTTTTCTTATGAAAATCTTACTTTTATTGGTTGATAGATGATATTTCCTTTTGTTATTTTCCAACAACATTGGATGATATTAAAGATAAAATTCCATGTAAGATTCAAATTGCCTCTATATGGCTCATTACGTGGTTTAGTTAGGAAACATGGACTTGGTATTTACTTGGTTCCTAATTGATGTTTTATGTGTTATAATGGGGCAGAAAGCATTGATGATTATTGATTCATTACTTTAATTGTATTAAAATTGTCGTATAACCTTTTCAAGGTAGCAAGTGTAAGTGTTGATTAGGTAAAATCAAACAAATTAGGATTTATGACATTAAATCATGCATTTAAGGTCAATTTTCACAAAATTAATCAATAATACATGACATTAAACTAACAATTAGCTTAGGGATGAAGAGAGAAATCTTGAAATTACAAGATCTCTAAGAGAATTGAACTACTTATGCCTTTCCTTGCCTTGGCCATGAGTTAGAGAGAGAGTGAAAGCTTGATTTTTTTTTTTTTTTTTGTTTTAAGAGATAATAATCTATTAATTGCAAAATATTGACATTAACCCAATATATATATATATATATATTTCTCATTTTATTAAAGTGCTCTTGACCTTTTAGTTAAAGACAAATGAGTTCCAAAGCTTGTCTAACAAGCTTTGTAATAGTATAAAGCAAACTGACCATTTTATCCTCATTAAACACTTTAATAATAAAATAGTCCTAAACTTAGTCAAACTTACTTTGACCTAGGTTATTTTAATTCCATTTTTATCCTAAAATAATAATGAAATGTTGTAACTTACACTAAGTTACATTCGAGTTAATTAATTAAGCTCTCGGGTTTGTTAAACTATTTAACGTGTAAACCGTTTACACTTTTTTGCTTAATATTATTCCGAGAGTGTTAGCTCTCTTGCAGATAATATTTATCTCTTTCATAACGAAAAAGAACATAAGTTATTGGTTGTGATCTCTTGGGTTCACTGTGGAGTTAGCTGTGAGTTGAAATTGATCGCATCAAACTCGTTCCGAACTATTCGGATACTCAATGACTTTGGTTAATGTCTAGCAACATGCCATAGCCCTTAAATCACAATGAAAAAACTCTTCATCGAATCTTTTATAATTAATTATACATTCTGTGTGGATAATCTTCTTCCGTTTGTCTAATCCCAATTAAGTAAACGCTTATGGGTGCCACTACGAACTCTTCGTATGACAATTATTAGTGCCTGACCATGGGTATTTATATTTCAGCCGTTTACAGATGTTCAACTGAGAACTCAAATTCGGATTGAGTCAATGAAACCTCAAAATCCTATGTATTAAGTTAACGGATTCCGTTTGACGGTCATTCGCATCTCGATATAAATGACACATGACCAAACCGGCTTCTGTATACAAGACGTGATTAATCTCGCATTTATATATCATATGAATTATGTGTATCTATACCGATTAACGACTATAACGTCTCAAGTTTAATGAGTAGTTAACACACTAGTATAATTATATGACAAATCATTGACAACATACCTCTGTGTGAATTATCATGTCTTTGGTCATGTTTGAAAAACAATTCTCTAGCTGTTAATCCATACTAATGTCCTAATTACATAATTATCATGTCACCCGCACTAATATCATCTCATAATATTCATTGAAGACATTCAGTGTGCCTACTGTGCGATATCGATGCTCATTCGATTTTGCATATGTAGGAAACTATTTAGATAATCTAATTATATTGGACAATTCATATGCATATTTTATCATTAGTACGTATAGATAGAAGAAGCAACATACACATGAATTGAAATAATTTCTTTTATTAATAAATATGTATAATATATATTACAACAGTAATTCAATACAATATGCCCAAAACCGACAACACGAATGGTTTTAGGGCATACAACACTAATAGTTAAGGGGTATAAATATTCGATCATTTGCAACACTTCAATGAACCATTGCCACATACTGTTCAACGAGAATCGATTGAGGGAAATCACTGGAGTAACTAAAATGGACCTCAGGCAAGAATTATAATATTCTCACCTAGATATTGTTTTGCATCACCTCATAACAATGCTGTTTTAACTTTTAACAATTATTTTGGGGGTATGATGTATGCAATCCCTAGTCTTTTCAAGTGTTAGTCTGGTTTTGGTTTTATAGGTTGCTCTAGCACAATCTTGCTCAGGTTCCTCTCAAGGTCTTCAAGAAGGGCTGCAGGTGCTCTGTGGGGATTATTAGTATCAGAAGCTAACAGGTCAGTGGAGACTACCAGTTTTATCTGTTACAAATTTGCACAAATTTCAGCCTTATGCCCTGGCATTTGTAAAACAAATTTTTGGTGAACCTTTCACATTCTTTACTTTTGGTTAATTATTACATGATCTTGAAGAGATCACTGCGACTAAACGTTATCAAATGCAAGCCAAATGCATGTGACAGTTGCTTAGTGCTTTAGGATTGGCAAGAGTGTATAAGTCCTTCGTTTCAATTATATACTTCCCATATCCCACATCCATGAAGTATGATTTGTAGCAATTTTGATTAACTTTCTTTTTCAATCTTTTACCATCTGCAAAAGTATTTTTTTGCTTTATGCTAGCTGTTATAGTTCTTGGTTTATGTTTGTCCAATTTTCTTAACTATGTGTTGACCACAAGATTGTTTGTGAAGCATATATTTGTCTATCTGCTGAGGTTCATTTGTCAATATATGTGAGTTGAAGTACAGTTAACCATAGTGGTTGATTCACGTCATCTTAAGAGAGCAGCCACTTTCTGTCATAATTTGGATCTGTACATACTAATTGTTCACAGCAATGTCAAAAGGACTCATACTTCCATCCTTTTTTCTTTGACATTATGGTTATAATTTGTTGTCTGATGATTTATTGTCAATTATTCAATTTTACATATCTTTATATCTGTTTTCTCTGATTTTAGCATCGCTATTGGACGAGAAGGTGGTGTAGCTCCCCTTATTGCACTAGCATGCTCAGTTGTTGAAGTAAGTTATGTACATTCTGCGCAGGTTACAAATCATTATCAGAACACAATTTAAATGAATTACTCACGCAATTATTGCACTCTTTGATGATAACAAATAGAAGAAATGCCCATCAAGGAAAATTAAAGTGCATCTGCTGTTTTACGTATTCAGCACCTAGCCTAGACAAACCAGTCTATACATTTTCTTGTCTTATCACCTTTTGTGATTGTAAAATTATGTTACTACCACATTGCAGTTCTAAATTGAATTTTGCATAATTACTTCAGTAGTATTTTCTTTTTGGATTAGTAATTAAAGGAAACTTCTACTGCACTGAGTTTTCTGCTGAGTCAATCCATCTGAATTAGACTAAAACTGGTGCGACAGTCTTGAAAAAGGAACCTAATAGAAAAAGCATTTATGCCCTGACTTGGGGCCTTAATTGAGCTTCATTTCTTTGAGGTTTAATGTAACATTTATTATAAGTTATAACCTCTATTATGTGCGTCCTTGTTGTCTGAAATGAAATCCTGAAGTATGTTACGTGGAGCAAGATTTAAATTTAGATATTGATGCTCTTTCAGGATGTCCATGAGACTGCTGCTGGAGCTCTTTGGAATCTGGCCTTTAATCCTGGTAGTGCTCTTTGTATAGTGGAAAATGGGGAGTGCAAGCACTTGTTCATCTGTGTTCGTCATCACTGTCAAATGGCATGTTTTATGGCTGCATTGGCATTGGCACACATGTTAAATGGGGGGTGCAACCTCGTAACTTTTTTTTTTTTTTAATTTCTTTTTCCATGTTATGATGGATGCATGCACATATGGAGTTGCAGTTCAGTGTCATAGAAGTAGATTAAGATGGTATTGAAGGGGAAAAATATATTGATAACATTAAAGTGATGGCAGCAAGCTTAAACATTTATCATTAGTAATGCAACTGAGTGGGTTTTCTCTCCGCATTGGTCTATAAATGTAGGCTTGAAAGAGTATAGTACAGAAGTTGATCATGTCTCCTTCATGTTCTTTGGATCTTCTGAGTTGGAAGGAAAAGTTATGTGCATGGATTGAAATGTGCTTATTTCATTTGTGAATGTGAAATCTTTTGTGATGACTACTGGTGATATTTTTGCCTCTTCATAGGAAATATTTTTCTGTTTGTTTAAAAAAAGAAAGAAAAAAATAATAATAACGCAGACCAGGCTTTCTTGGGAACTTCAGTTTCGTGCTAATCAAAGTCGTACCAGTTCTTCATATCATGAACCTATTTTGAACTTATTTTGTTAAACGCTTAACATTTTTATGAGCTAAAAATATTCTTTCTAAATTTAACATATAAGTAAAAGGTTTCACCTTGTGCCCAAATTATCTGTCATTGAAGGACTTCACTGAAACGGAACACTTGGAACTGCATTGAAGAGAAACATATAAAAGGGGAAAAGGAATCATATTTAAGCTTCTCTAGGTAGCTCACATTGTATGGTGGAGAAATGTAATTTCTTCGTGTATTTTGTACAGAATGTATGGCATTGCATCAGCCAGGTCTTCATCGGAAGGTACTTCCAAGATTGTGAACTTAGATGTGATTAGAAGGATGCCCTTGAAGCATATTGAAGAATTTGTGTGCTCATTTTCTGATCCACAAACCTTTGCCACTGCTGTTGCATCAACTGCCCCCACAGCTCTAGCACAAATAACGGAAGGAGCACGGATACCAGAAGCAGGGCATCTAAGATGCAGGTTTCCTTTTCCTGGCTTTTCAACTTTTCCTTATGCTGACTTTGAAGTTTAACATAGTCTTGATTTAATTTGCTGACAACATACATACTTTATTCATAATAGCCAATTTAATTCATGGCCTGTTTATTTTAGTAAACAACTGCAAAATCAGCTATAATTTTGTTTGTATGTTAGTTTTAGTTGGCCAAACATTACTCAGCAAGCTTTCTTTTAGGATTTATTTTTGTGCTTTATATATTGGCTTTCGTTATTTTCCTCTCCAGTGGGCCTGAGATTGGAAGATTTTCTTGTAGGATTCAGTGTTACCAACTGTATTGTTAGATTTAATTTTCTAGTTACGCATATCATAAATGTCAACTGTCAAATTTCAAATTTCAAATCTCAAATTTATTTAACATTCATGATCTTTTGATCAGATAGCACATTAAGTTAGATTTTTATTCAAAGTAATTGCGATTAAACTTAGCTATAAAGTGGATTTTAGGTCTATTGATGTCATCATTCTCAATGTTGAGCCACTTAAAATATGACATGCTTTATTGTTGGAGTTAACAAAAAGATGTTATTTATTTAATTTTAAAAAATGAAAGTTATAAGGTGGTGGCAGCCCTCTAAATATTTACCATATTCACAATTGTCAAGTTGTTTTATTTTTTTCCTTTTTTTGGCAGAATGGTTAATAGATTATCCTAAGTTCAATTTCCCTTTGTAGTTTACCATGCCAGGAGGGCCGCACGCAATGCACCACTCAAATCTCCTGCAAAATGTGGGAGCACCAAGGGTCTTGTGCAGTACTGCTGCTGTTGCCAAATTTTTGCAAAGATTGTACTTCGTAACCTTGGGCACCGTCAGCACCAACACATGGAAGCTTCAATTTAGATGTGAGTATGCTTTCAAGGAAAAGTCTGATTATGGATTCAAACTCATTATCGAATGTGTCGCATTGATGGTTCTGATTGGAAATCAGAGAATTATGGAGGTTACCAAAAGTGTGATGCCCGGAACATAAGTTGTTCCTCATGATGAGGAAATCTAGGAGCTTGACGATACTCAGAAACTGAGAACTCTTCATTCATCGGTTTTTTCAAAAATAGTTTTGTTGTTACATATCTATATTTCCAACTTGTACCGGGTACTGAAAACAGCAAGAAGAGTAGCAAACCCAGTATCCGATCAATTTTGCATTCTGTTTTTTATTTTTTCTTCGTCCAGTGAACCGGTCAGTTTTTTCTGCTTATACTCTTCCTAGAGTGGTTTCTATTGTTTCTCTTATCCAGCAGTTATGAAAATAAATGTTACCTGTTGTTTCAGAATTCAGATCATCTAACATGTTAGATATTTGTTCTTGTACAACACTATGCTGCTCTATACCCATTATTGATATTTCATTCTATCCTAGAAAGTTTCAGAAATGTTATCAATATTCCTGAAATTTAGCCTACCATTAATGATAATTCTTATGTTTGAAATTAGTCTCAAAGTTCCTTTTTGAAGGAATAAATTAGAGGTTAGCAAATGATTTTGCAGTTGCTTGCTAACCTCAGTTGACATGTTTATTTGTTTGTTAATTTATTCATAACCCAAAAAAAAAAAAATCATCTTCTTTTAATGTGGTAACATATTTAGTGTTAAAATTCAAATATTGACGTGTTGAAATCATTTAGACAACGGAATGTAAAGGGGTGCCTTCCCTTTGTGTGCTGGTCCTACTTCAATAGGTGGTAGGTACACACTTTACACCAATAATGTGTGAACACCGAGTTGAAGACAAATTAGTTGACTCTTGGGCCCAAGATTATACTTGTTCAGTTTCATATTTGCACTCATACAAAAAAATCAGTTGATTAAGTCATACGAATAATTAGTTGTGGAATAAATTCAACAGTCATTGATATTAGCTGATGCATTAAATTAACATCATGGATTAGTAGGGGTATTTATTGATTCAGATAATAAAAAATTACCCAGGTTTAGAGCAAATCATTCAACTATTCTTGTTCTAATAATGGGAGAGGCTGGTTGAATGAAAGAGAATACCTGCAATGTCACCCTTTTTCTTATAATTCCATCTGTACAATACATTTGCTTTTTCTCAGATTTGTTATGAATTTTGCTCTTGTATTGGCTTGATAGAGGTTCAAGCCATTTGAAAGCAAACAACTTGGGTTTTGCACTGGAGTGGGGGTAATTTATGCATAAATACAAACAGCATAATTGTCTAGAGAGAGTGATTAATTACAGAAAAAATAGAGAATAAAGGGTAGTTGACAAAACAAAGAGGATGGGCTCAGAACAAAATCATATTCACTTATGTTATTGTATTTTCCTGCAGAGATACAATTTCATCAGGTTCAGTGCTACGTATTATTATATACTTATCTCTGATACTATACAATTACAAGATTTCTGACAGAACTCTGTTCAAATCAGTGTAAATGAGCTCTATCATGCGTCCAAATCTTCAACAATGTTGCTGCAACAATTAATTATTTTTTTCCACAACCAATAATGAACCGCCTAAGATACGAAGTATATATCCCAATAATCAAGCATAGAGATACCGGAGAAAATTATGGCAAAGACTAATGAGTAACGACCACATCAAAGCAATACTGGAAATGCTGGATTTCCCAACTTTTACAAAGAATTTAGGGATGATCTCATTCACTAATATAACATAAACAATGGATGCGCAGGACACAAGGAAGAGCAGAATCGTTCTCAAATGTAGCAGCCATCCGAGGACGACAATAGCGACCTTAGTTGTCAGAAACCCATCGGTGTTGAAAACCATGAGGTAGACAACGGTTGGCAATCCACCGGATATGATATCCTTAGCATTCAACGACTAACCTGCATGAAAATGGTATTTTTTAGCACGGAAATTCTGTCAAAGAAGCATAAATACTTGACAGAATCTAAAGTTTTACCTTCAAGATATTCTTCGTTGAGAAAGGGAGCAGGCAAATTGCAAGCTACAGATAAGACACAATTAGCTGCTTAATAACCTAATTATTTATTGACTAGAAAGTGCTTTATATACATGAGAGACGTAACGAAATGCATAACAAGTTTTCTAAGAAATTGCATTACAAGCCCATGAATACAGGAGCTTATCTTCAAGTTTCCTATTTTCCGGCAACAACTACTTTGAAAATACTGGCTTATTCGAGAAAAAATATTCCAACAACTTTATTTCAGTAAACTTTGATAATCTCAGGAACTTACTCAGCATGACACATCAGCCGCTCCGATAACTTCTCAACATGCTGCAACAATTAATTATTATTTTTCCACATCCAATGAATGAACCGCCTAAGATACGAAGTGTATATCCCAATACTCAGCATAGACATACCGAAGAAAATTATGGCAAAGACTAATGACCACATCAAAGCAATACTCGAAATGCTGGATTTCCCAACTCTTACAAAGAATTTAGGGATGATCTCATTCACTAATATAACATAAACAAAGGAAGCGCAGGACACAAGGAAGAGCAGAATCGTTCTCAAATGTAGCGGCCATCCGAGGACGACAATAGCAGCCGTAGTAGTCAGAAACCCAGCGGTGTTGAAAACCATGAGATAGACAACGTTTGGCAATCCACCGGATACGACATCCTTAGCATTCAACGTCTTACCTGCATGAAAATGGTATTTTTTTAGCACGGAAATTCTGTCAAAGAAGCATAAATACTTGACAGAATCTAAAGTTTTACCTTCAAGATATTCTTCTTTGAGAAAGGGAGCAGGCAAATTGCAAGCTACAGTCAGAAAAAATGCACTAAGCGTTCCTAAAACCATCAATAACACGTTTCTTGTCTCTATAGGCCACCGTATGAGATTCCAGCTGCCATTCGTAGTACTGGCAGGAAGCGGTAGAGATTGCTGTACTTGAACACCAAAAGTTCGTTGACGAGCAGCAACTTCTTGAAGGATCAAGCCGATTTCTTTGAAAACCCTATCTTGAGAATTAGCATTGCATATCTCTAAGGCTGTTTGTCCCTGCTTGTTCATGGAGTTGACTCGTATCATTATATGGCTTTTTGAACTCTCATAAAGCAGCTGCTCCACAATCTGCAATGAACATTATGTACACATTTCAGAACAGTATGTACCAAGTACGATAATCAAAA
>JAXCLQ010063323.1:0-15750 GCA_035584115.1 Cedrela odorata | reverse complement strand
TTTTATATTATTTGCTTGTTTTACTATAGTTAATGGTTCTTTTGAATTTATCTTTTTAAATCTACTGCTTAAGATGTCTAATTCTTTTTCAATATTATTTAACTAGTTATTTAATTCACTATTTGTTTAATTTTTCTTTTCCTTTAATATTATTTAGGAGAATTAACTCTATTTTTTCTAATTTTAAACTTAATTCTTCTAATTTGTTATTATTATTGAGTAATACTTTTATAAGTATTTAATTGTGCTACAACTATATTATTACTATCTGTACTAAATGTTTTGGAATTACAACCCATAGGATTAACAGTTGTTATTTCTAGTTTTAATTCTTCTAATATTTGTTTTAATAAATGACTCATTCACTGACTAATGCTTTTATAATTTTTATTTGTTCTTTAAGACAGTCATGTGTTTCTTTTATGTTGTCTTCTTTTTGAAGGGTTTTCACTACTTCTTTAATTTCTAATTCTACTAGTTTTGGAGTTTTAGTATCCACTAACTGGATTAATTCTATAATTTCTTTTTTATTTAGAAATCTTTTAACTTGGCTATTAAATTCTAACCAGAGTTCTTTTATGAAACCTAAATTGTTTCTAAAAGTGGTTATATTACTATTGTTAAAGTTTCTTTCTAAATTATTAACTTTTCTTTCTAGATTTTTTCCTAAATTTATTAATAAATTTACAATAAAATTTTGTTGACTATTACTAGTAGGTGGAATATGTTTATATTGATTTTCTAAATGATCGATATTATAAATTATTTTAAAGTTTTATGATAAGTCAACTTTTATTTGACTATAATTTTTTTTATTTCAAGATCGAAATAATCTAATATTTGAAAGTTCATATAATATTTTAATTTATTCTTAAAGACTCACATCTTCTTTCTAATAATTCTAATTTTATTTCTATTAAATCACTGCTGAAATCTGATTGTTCAAAAGCTTGAAATAGATGACTTCTTATTATTGCTAATCTTTCTAAATTTGTACAATTATTTATAAAACAAGAAAAGAATTATAAAGAGCAAGTTATAAGAGTATGACAAGTATAATTATCTAATGGCATAAATTTACTGCATATATCAATATTTTATATACAATGCAAATTATTCATAATTACTCATATAAAACTTAATTGGAATTCAAGGCATAGACTAAAATACCCTTTATAATTTTTTTCTTTTATAAACCCAATGCCAAAACCAACATCTTCTTCCTAATTCACTTGATACAAAAAAGCATAGGTTATGTTAAATAATTCACATGACATGACCCTCTATGTGATTTGACCAAAATACCCTTTATAATTTTTTTCTTTTATAAAAATAGGTTTGTATCATTAATCATAGATATTGACTTTCCTCTTATAAAAAAGATGATTCTATGTGTAAGGGTCAAGTTAAATAAGGTTATTATTATAAAATTAATTGATGAGTTTTCTTTTTTCTTTTAATGAAAGGCAAAGTGAAGTGAATATAGAAATTGAAGTGAGAATTTCAATTCAAGAGAATGTAAAAATTATTAATTAAATAAATAATAAATAAACAAAGAGTTGGGTTAGTAATAGTTACATATTTACCATTCAAAGAAAGATTTTTGACGTACGACATGGTATTTTCAACCCTGTTTTACAGGATCATATTCTTGTTTGTTTCCACTTCCACACAACTAACTATAAACACTTTTATCATCTTCTTCTTATGCTGTGAATTCTCGACTTTATAGTGTCTTTTAAACCCTATTTAATTAATTTGGCATAAGTCGTATGTATCATACTATCAATGCATTTTGTCATAAATCTATTAACATTTAAGAAGAATAAATTGATTATTACTATTATCTTAAAAACGATAAACTAAAGATGTTTTATGTCATCTCATGTTAATTTATTGCGTTAATCATTCGTATCTTATGTCATGTTTTGCTACATATTCAATACTTTATCGGTTATATAATGTTATGTTATATTTTTACAAATGCATGTGTAATATTGTATCATGATTACACAAACTCAACCTATTTAACAATTTTATTTAACCATTAACCTTCATGCATATAAAAAAAGAACAAAATATGCTAATTAATTACACATTGCTTTGCATAAAATTCAATTAAGGTAGATTTGAATGATAATGATAAAATTAGAAAATAAATGCAAAGTAGGAATTTGTTATGTTATAAAAAAGTATTGTTATTATTATTAGTATATATTTTTATAAATATATAACAAAAAAAAATTGCAATATGCAACATTATATGTATAATCTCAAATGTTAAACTTACGATATTCAATGTTAAAATTTATAAATTTCACATCTCAAAATATCTTATATTTTTTTAATAATGTCCCTTGTTGCATAACCAAACCCTCAAAAGATCATCAATTACTCCACACTCTTCAATTTGGGTTTTTCAAAACAGTATAAGAATATTTTTTCTATTATAAATATTAAGTTAAATAATAAATAAAATAAAGTATAAGGACATAAGTAACATTTTATTATTATTTAACGAGTAAATAAAAATGAATAGAGGGACATAAAAGATAGTTGACAGTAAAAATGTAAAATTGATATCGAAGCATTAACGAGTTTTTCTCCAATAGATGGTGTCTGAAGTGTGCCACCAACTAATCAAAATTAAGCATGTATTTTTTATTTAATAATATTATGTCAAATGTTAGGGCACTTATCAAAAGACTGAAGGAGTGAATGAGAAGAAGAAGCAAAAAGCAACCAATCATAACATCCTATTATTTGCAAGGTTTCTTTTACAAGAAAGAAACAAAAATCATCACAACTAGTCCTTTGGGAATGGAAAGAGATCTGTATTTATTGACAGCTGTCTTGAGAGAAATAATCATTTACCAAACTCTCGATAGAAATGAAACATCACCATATTTTTGAGATAGGGTTTGGTAGAGGAGTTTGAGGGTCAAAAATCAAGCCCATTTACCTCCCTCATATGACAAGTGTCCACCTTCTTTTGCACTACTTCACATTTTCAGGATAACAAAATTTGTCAAGACTTCGATCTTACCGACATTAGATTTTGGGTTCATATCATAAATTATCCCAATCTGAGTTTAGCTAAAGTCCAAGTCAAGGCTGACCCATTACTTTAAATTCTATTATTTAACACATTTTACCAAACTATAGACCTTATATATAATAAATGCTAGAGTACAGTGGGTTGAATTATTGAGCACTTTTTTGTCACATTAAAAAATTTTTAAAAAAATGTAGAGAAATAGTCAACGCCAACTAAAATGTCTCTCTCCAAATGTAGTAGGTATCCTCCAAATTGGAGTCGGATGTCTGGACTCGACCTCAATAGCACATATCTAAAACCCCCAATTCCAGTAAATATCTAACTACAATGTAATGCAGTGCATATTAGCAGTGTAATATATTTCAAAAACAAAACTAAAATGTCATAAAATATTTATTTTGTCCCTTTCAAAATTACTGGACTTGATTGATTCTAATGTGAAACTGAGTGGATAGCAGCTTGGCAACATGCAAATAACATTAGCTTTGTGTAAATACTATTCAAAGATCACAAATAACAAATGCAAAAGCTCTTTTTATAGAAACTTGAAGAACACAAATTCTACAATAAAAATAATGCACGGCTCTCATAATTTTTAGCATATCAAGAGTGAATTTTGCACAATATATCTTTCAAGCTTTCAGGAAGAGTGTCATCCCCCAAATATTTTCTCCACTAATTTTCAATATTCTTTCCTACAACAGCTTTAGCTAAACACACAACATGGAAGAACAATAATTGTTTCCAAAGCCCTTAATTTTTTTATTGTCAATCAAATTAAAATTAGGCCAGAAACTGCCACTAGAGAAGGCATTTTTTACCACAGCCAACCTGGGCAGCCAGGACATGAGTTGCACAAATCTGCTCTAGATTTCTAATACATAGAAGAAAGCTTTTTCAGCTAAAAATGTTTCAATCCTATTAGTTAGCCCACTACTGGGCTCCCCAAGAGTGAGTTTCTCAACTCAAATACTGCTGTACACTTGGACTGGTTCCACAAGTAGAAAGGTAGCCAACACACAAGAAATGCAGATTTGGAGGAACACCCAAGTGAAAATATAACTAGGCATATCCAAATATCCACATAACAGGTTGGCCATTTTGTTACATTATGGTAACATGGGGTCCCCTGACGATGCAAGCATCTGTAATTCTGTTTCCTCAGCTGTTTGTTTATTAGTATTATCTTCCCCAGGATCACCTGCACATATTGCCGAGCTAATTTCAGTTAAATATATAAGAAATTCAGTAGTTGTAAAGGATTGTCTAAGACTTAAAACATGGAGAAAGGGAAAAGATGATCAAGTCAGATCCAGTACTTAATATAGAATCAATTGATGGTTGCTTTGCTGACAAACTTCTTTTGAACTCTGCAAGTATTAAAATGGTTCAAGAAAGGAGTTAAAATTTTCCCCGTTAAAACAACAGCAGAAGCAATTCAAAATTTGCACAAGAGTATTAATATCCTTCATGGGAAACAAATCATGCTCATATGCTTTTATTACAATGAGACTACCAAATTTCGACAACCAACTTCATTTTTAGTTTTATCTTGTGAATGGTTAATCTACCACATGACTACGATCCAAAATCCGAGTGTCTATAGCTGATTCCATGTGGCACCGTGGTTTCCAAATCCATTCCATAATTACAAAATTATGCAGGCTGAACAGGATGTATTTGGTTTTGATTTGGATTCTCGTATTGCAAGATCCCAATCCTTGTGTACTATTATAATTAATGCTGCAGACTATTCTGTGGTTTTCCGCACCAAACCTGTCGTCCCTTCAGAGGCTTTCGCCAATGTTTGTGACTCCATGCAAACCTTCATATGGAATGAGCACTCACCCGATCTAGCAACCCTTCACATGAGCTTTACTTTCCATAATTGGATAAACTATCAAATGATTGGTTCCATGTCCTAGTTTCACTCTTGGGGTTAGGCCATAATGGTCCGATCTAAGTTCTTAATAACCCTTGTCAAGCCATCAATAAGGCTGCTAAATTTCACAGGTTCTCAAATTTACTACACGGTAAGAATTAAAACAGTAACCGACCGTTAAATCTTCTCCACAACCATGAAACCATCTCCTCCATCCCTTTTCAAAAGGAAATAAATAGAGTAGGATCAACTATTCCTGTCTGAAAAAGTATCAGGTTCAGTTCCATGTAACAGCAAATAATCCAACCAAATCTGGAAGTCTAAACTGAATTATTGATTTACATGAAAAATTCCCCAGCTTGCTAACAACATTCAAGTTCTACATCAACTTAATATTGACATTACACTTGTTTATAAAATGACCTCAAAAGTTCCAACCTAAACCCCATTTTCTCTCACGCATACACATAATATAATTTCATGTCTAATCATTTGTCAGCAAAACATAAAACCAACATCTGTTTCTTAAAAAAAGGGAAAATTAAAAAAAAAAAAAAAAAAACAAAAGATGTGCGCGCGCGCGCACACACACACACACACACAAAAGAAAAGAAACATAGCACCAACATAGTTTCACAGGAATAGGATTACATGCTGAGCAAATGAAAAACAAGATACTGAATAGAGAAAAGAATAAATAAAAAAATCAACTACGTAGTAATAGATTCCATACCAAAGGGACGATGTAACCCTTTGACAGCATCAAAATTCTTGTATGTATAGCCAACAAAACTTAAATCTTTTGGAGTTAGTAACATCTGCATTAATAGGAGAGAAAGCATACGTGTTACCATAGTTTTAAGAATAATAGATGCCTTAAAATGGTAGCATTTGTAGCAACAGCCGAAAGAATGTGGAACATAAGAAAACTATAGCATGAGAAAGAAAAAATTGCCCAATGACAAAAAAATTTCACTAAAACAATTTTCTTAGGCACCAAGTATGTTCTCTCCCTTAATTTTAACAAGGAACAAGAGGCACAAACAGAAAGCCATTGTACACCTTAAAAACACACTACTTGTAAAGAAGGCACTGCCTCAGCAATCTCCACTTATGCACACTGCACTACACACTAAATGTATAAATGGAATGATAGCTATTTACTGAAGATGATGATGGTAAATTCCAAATAGTGTAGCAAGTCATTGTGTTACACGAGTTTATGAACAGCATAAATCATTACAAACCTTCCGTGAGGGTCCCGCACTTGTTCTTCCAGATGCTGGAGGATCCAACTGAAGAAGAGTCCAAAAAGTCAATTCAAGAAAAGGGAAATTTGTAAAGACACCATAACAAACACAAGTATAATGAAGAAAGCAACTAGAAATGATATGATGAAACAAACAGAAATAGCCCAACATGGTGTAAGCTAAGTGGAAAATCATTTGCTCAATTGATACAGAGTATTTGCTGAGAGAATTGAATTGAGTATCCAATGATAATGTTTTCACTCTATACTAAAGGGATAGACTTGTCCACATTTTATATATCAACACAACATCTAAAATTATATATATTGTATGGAGGATAAAAACTCCTCAAAAAAAAATAGAAGTATCAGAAGATTAGAAATTACCAAAAGATCTTCAAACGAAAATTTAAAATTAATTAGGAAAGCCAAAGATGAAAATAAAATATTTATAATTTTCAGCAAAAGTAAAATTATGCGTTCATAGCACCACCAGTGATCAGAAATTAGATTACAACCAGTGAGTGATTCATAAAAGTTGAGAATTTCATTAATTGCTTTTATCACATATAATAGAAAATAAACATCGAAATCTAACATGCCGCCATTTTGGACAACTGCTAGATTCAGTCTGAGACCAGTATTTAACTTACTTCTGCTCATTCTATTTTAGATTAAAGCGGTTAATGTCGGTAGTCTATGTGTTTAATGAATCTTACATCTTCATGAACCTCTTCATATTCCCACTACAAAAGTGCTTATGATACTACCCAAATTTTAAATAGTGGTTCGAATAACAAGAATAGTGAGAAGGGAAGAGTTCATAAGTTACTTCATCGAACTTCATAAAATTCTGGGTATCTAGCTCCCCGTTGACTTCTGGTTTGAATGCTGCCTCCATTTCATACAGTTTATCCCAGGCAATGTCCTTGAACCAAGGATGAGCCTGATGCAACATGATTTTGACAGATTAAGAAAACAAAGAGAATGGACAGAAAAAAATAACACTTCAAGAATTCAAAGCCTCACTTTAATTTGGTGTGCCCCTCCAGTGCCTAGCCTATGCTCAACATCACATAGCAACCTACAGATCATATCCCTTGCTTCAATTGACAACCTTGAATCTTCTGGAAATTTTAGGTGATTTCTCCAATGCACAATCTGGCAGTAAAATAGTTTCAGGAAAAAATGCCTTCCCCATCCAATTTATCAAATTAAAGTAAAAGAAAAGGTAAACAGAATAGAACAAGATAAGAACAATGACTGAACAACAAGCAAGCTAATTTTAAAGCAATTTGGACAGTGAAAAGACTGTTGTAGTTGCTCCACAAATCGTCAGATAACTAACTAGTAGTAAACACAAAAGTGATCTAAACTTGAAATGCTGGGAGAACAGTCAAATTTAGACCACATGAGTGGCTGGCAAAAGTACACAGCCTCATATTTGAATCACTGAAGGTAACTGCATATATCTCTCATGATCAAAAATTCAAGAAATATATAATAGCCAATACATCTTCAGTTTCACAAAAAAATTTCCTGTTTTAAGAAACTGTTACCAGTTTGGTCTCTTTGTAGCTGCCATTTAATTTTCTTTTGCAAGCATAGGTCAGGAAATACAACGCACAAGGTCCTTATAATATAAATAAATAAATTGAAGCTGGAATAAAACCTGCTCTTAATTTTTTCTCGTTTTTAACTTCTTATTAATTGTTTTGAGTGGAATTCAAAAAGAAAAACAATGCAGTATCATAGACTAACTAAAATAGACTGATATTTCGAACTCAAGGAAAATGATATTTAACAGGGAAAGGAAAAAAAATGAATAAATAAACAAAGAGAAAATAGATAGAGAGAGAGAGAGAGAGAGAGAAGATATCAGAGCTGAGATGAAGAAACTAATAGAAGCATAAAATATCTTACCTTTCTGCAAGTTGTTATTGGGTCATCCGAGTAAAACGGAGGATATCCAACAAGCATTTCGTACATTATTGCTCCTAGTGACCACCTGGATAAAATTCCAATGGGAAAAGGCATATGGCCACTATTTTAGATGCAGAATGAGAACTGCACAGAAGTTTATGCGAATTTGCAAAAAAAAATTTATTATAATCATGGTTTGCATCCACAAAATTTCAATAAGGTGACAATCTAAAGTTTGAATTCACAAGTTACAGAAGAAGGGTAATGCCAAACACTAAACAGAGAGAAGCTACTAACAACAAGATATGAATGTAGATATTAAAAAAAAAATGCATGTGAAGCTTAATATAAGTGATATCATTCAAAGGAAAAGGCCTAGGATGTATGTATCTCCAAATTGGTGTGTCATGTGCAGAAAAAGATGGGAGTATATTTTGTAAATTTGGGACAAAACAAGGTTTTGGGAGAGTTTTGGTGTTTTTAAGGTTTTTGTAGAGCCTTTTGTGTTTACACTCCGAGTTAAGCTATACTCTGTATAGTCTTTGTTCCCCTTTGGGGCTCTTGGACAGTTTGTCCCTTTATGTGCGGACATCTTGTCCCCCATGTAAATATTTTGGATATTAATACATCTTTCTTTGTTTCTTTTTTTTTTTTCTTTTTTTTAATTTAAAAATAAAAACCATATTGTTGGAACTGTGAGAAAATAAGAGGATTAAAGGGTAAAACAGAAACTAACCAGTCACATTCCATGCCATATCCTTTCTTCAGTAATACCTCAGGAGCAATGTAGTCTGGTGTTCCCACAGTTGAAAATGCCTTGAAATCAAATGATAAAAACCAATAGCAATTACTTCAAAAAAAGGAAAAGAGAAATTGACATCCGAACGACTACAGTTATATCATAAATGAAGTGACAGTAGTAGCAAAAATTACCATAATATAGTACATTGCATAAATGAAGTGCAAATAATGATATATATTAGTGTCTTTCTGAACATTAGAGTTCTAGTTTAGAAACAGAGGCTTCATTTGTCAATCCCCAAGGGAATGGAGGTCAAAATCTTGGTATATAGAAAGAAAACTCTTGCAAAGTTTAAAAAACATACAACAAAGGGAAAATGCTTGATGATATGGACAACGAAACATCAGAAAGGGTGAAATTTATATAAATGTTTCATTTCCAGTTTCGTAACAAAAAGGTTAAGACTCAATATTGAAATGAAACCCTAGAACATAATAAAAATATCAAAATGTTTACTGTTAGCATAAAGATAGCCTGTTTGGACAATATTCTGAAACACTCGAAATGTCAGAATTGCACCAAATTGATCTCAATTAAACCATTAATGCAGTTCACGAATATCTCTGACATTATTATTATTATTATTATTATTATTATTTTTGCATCAATTGATTATTTCAAAACACTTTGAGCCATTACCATACGTGACCTTTCAGATATAATCAGCAATGTACTTTGAAAATTCATGCACTAAAAAAACATATCTGTATAAGTTGCATACCAGTTTCCTCCTGTTCATCTGCCAATGCTGAAGCTGTTCGTGGGCACTTTTCCAACTACTCTTATTATCCGTATCAGGAAAACATCCATCAATATCCATTGGTTCTGCCATATTTTCATCATCAATGGCTTTATTTTCATGAATTGCATATAAAGTTGAACAATCAAGTGGCTTGCAAAGCCCAAAATCTGATAACTTCATGTGACCAGTTTTGTCCAGAAGAAGGTTGTCAGGTTTAATATCTCTGAAACGAAGTGAATGTAAACCAATGAGACAGGACAAATGCCTAATTTCCTTTTCAATGCTTATCAAAACAGTATTAAGCTGAACTTAATTTGACAACATAAGTACAACAGCCCAAATTTGAACCTGTGAATGTAGTTATGTTTGTGAATGGACTCAATTGCCAAGACGCTCTGGGCAATGTAAAACCTAGCTACATTTTCTGTTAAGGTATCCTCCCTCATCAACAAAGTCATCATATCACCACCAGGCAGATATTCCATGATCAAATATAAGTACTCAGCATCCTGGAATGAGTAGTAGAGCTTCACTATACAATGGCTTGCAACTTCAGCCAGTAAGTTCCTCTCAGCCCTAACATGTTCTACCTATGGAGTGGAAAGACATGCTATTAAAATAAATGAACAAGCATTGTCCAAAGCAATGCAAAAATGCAACTGGAAACGACATTATAGTAAAGATGCATCGACAGCTTGTCTGTTACCATGTAAAATCATCCATTCTTCCGCATGTAAATTAAATACATTCAATTTCTTATTAAAAAATAAGGAAAAAGAAAAAAGAGCATATTAAAGGTGAAACATATAATTTATGCATAACAATCTTTAGAAATAAAGCAAGGAAAAATGACCATAGCAATTTAGACATGCATAAATGGAGACCAAAATATTCATAAAAGCTAAATAATAGCCTTTAAAAGGCCAACATACGGCACAAACTAACCCCATATATTAACGAGATCGAAAATCAGAATATGAATCCTCCCTATCCAACAAAAGTTTCACACAAGGCATCAGTACCAAAGCACATAGCAAGTACATCAAAAGATTTATAAATTATTCAAGATGAGAAACAGAATAAAAAATCATGCTATATTGGTTGTAGTGGTAAGGTGAGATGCATTGTAGCAGAAACCAATCAGAAGCATCCAATATATGTTCCCAAATTGCAGGAACTCAAATTACTATTGGTTCATAACTGAATTTGAGCCCCAACTTCCTTACAATACCAGCCATCTCCTACAGAAAAATACAGAGAGAGAGAGAGATTCAAAGAATCATCCTATTTATCCAACCCTCAAAGGAAAGGCTCCTAACATCTTATGAGTACATAACCAACTCTACATACTATCCAAAGAATGCCAAATGTTAGGAGGCTTGTGGTAAAATTAACTGAAGCAGACAACAGATTGCAAAATTGTTGAAAAATTCTACTTCTTCATTAAACAAATTACAGTTCGCCTAATAAAAAATATAGTAAGAATGAAATTCACAAAACTCACAGATTGCTCAATGGGACTCGGTTGGGCCTGATAATTGACCTTCATTTATTTAATTTGTCCCCCTCTATTAATGTAACTGAGTGCACAACGGAATCAGTAAGATACATCTACTAGATACCTTTGAATGCTATATTTACTGTACTGAGAGCCTTATCTATGGTATGAGTAGGAAGATCAAATCGATAATGAGGCATGAGTCTCAGCTCTAGATATAAATAAGGACAGAGGGAAGATAAAGATGAATTTGGATAGTGTAACATATGGTCTGAGCAGTCCTTTATATAAACAGTGAGTGAAATAGAACTACTAATCTGTTAACTGGTCAAATTTCAAGTTACAGTCATATATCCCATAAAAGCCCATGTAAGATGTGGAAAACACCACACATCCTCTTCTCACTCCCCAAAATCGCACAAGCATACTCCAGATATAAATCAATCAGCACATTTGTAATCAACCCAAATGAGACTGTATAAAGCCACCACCAACAAAAGCACATGTTTAAAATGCATGAGCCAGAACCAACCATTATCCTTTTGCCAGCCCTTACACAGTTTTCCACAAATAGCTCACAGCCATTGAACAAGGTCATTGTGTAACGAATTTGATACTGTAGTGGAAATTACAGATCAACAGCCCAAACAAGATGCAAATTTTTAAATGGGAAACTCTACAACTAAATCTAAAACACTAACTGCAGCATATTTCTAATCTTAGTTACTGCATTAGATATACAACTTTAAACTCGTGTGATGCAAATGCCTGGTAACAACAAAAACATGGAAACGCAGGAGATCATTTCTTAGATTAAACGTCACAGCTATGAATTTTATGAAGGGTAGTAGGTCTCATCTCACCTGTCCTCTCTTAAGCATTTCCGATTTCTTCAATTTCTTCATGGCATAGATATTTCCAGATTTCTTCTCCCGACACAATCGAACCTGAAGTTTGGAAAGTCATCAGCAAAAAGTTCCACATATTGCCAATACATGGTTGAAACAATATACATTAGAACCAAAAGAGAAAAAAATTGCTTCCAAAAAACAGTTAATCATGTAGCTAGTGAAAATGATCAATTTCTGATGCATTGCAAGCATACTACAGAATCTCTAACCTCACCAAAGGCCCCCCTTCCAATAATAGTCAAAAGCTCAAAATCATCTACACAAATCTTGTGCCTCTTAAGCCTCATAAACTCTGTCTCTTTTCTCTCCAAATCTTTGATCAGGTTCATCTGTTCCTCTTCAGGAACATCCGAAGAAGCTAACTTTCTTTCTAACACCCATCGTCTGCATTGTAGACAAATTAAGTTAGTTTTTGTAAAATAGTACTTTTTCAGTCTAAGGCTTGCACCACCCCAAAGAATTTTCACCAAGAACACATCAATTTGAAGAAAGTAAATGTTAACATGAGTAAAGAATAGATAACTAAATGTTTTAATATGATTTAAAAGCCCAAAGCATCCAAAACCCATCCTCTATCACCAACTCTTCAAGATTATTCCAGACAATGTGTGGTAAGCACCCTTCCTTCACATAAGATCCATCATTTAGAAGAAGCTCCAAATAAATAGAAATTGAAACTATTGACGAAAGTTTATATCACCAATCACTGTGATCAACAGTTCTATTTGTATTATGGTATAAAGTTATCAGCTATGCCACATGAAATCCTTGTACAGTCAGAATGATTCCAAGCTAACAGATGCAACAAGAAACCAACATTAAATGAGAATAGACAGAATACAAGGTGGTACTCTAACCTGAGAAACACATACAAAAATTTGCATACTGCACAGAAAACAATCTCATGGTCGTGATTCCAAACTAATTCAAACCAATCTAAATATCATAGATAGCGGAGTTCTCAGTCTCCATTTCAAAAAATTACACAACCTACTCAACAACTAGACTTCCCTTCCCTTCCCTTCATTCTCTCAGTTGAAGGTATCACAAGACTAGAGGACATATTGCAATAGAGAATCCATTCAGTTTTAATAAGTTAAAAATAAAAAAAAAAAATTCTGGTCAAGACTTCGATTTGAAAATCTTGACAACGGCCCAGATTATGGGACTTCCATCATGCTATAACTTGGGGTTGGAAATTTGCCCAGAGTAAATTTTCACGAGAAAGCAGCACCATTCGTAAGAAGAAGCCCGTGTAACCCATTCTGAATGACACTTGAGGGCCCTCTTACTTATCAAAACTATGTTTAGATCTTGTTATCAACATCTCAGGGTTGATTTTCAGCCAAAATACATACATAGAATGTCCATGATCTGAGAACTTCATTACTAGAAACAAATCTTTCAATCATCTTTATCCATTGCCTCATTAAATTATTCTAGCTGAGAAATAATTAAAGATAGATCAACTACTCCAAACAAAGAAAATAACGCATTCAAAATATAGCTGAATCAAATTTAATGATCCCAATCTAATTATTGCCAACAAAATCAACAAGTACAAGAAAATGCAAGCACTTTGAACCTTATATCTTAAACCATGTCAATATTCCACAAATTAAACCTAAAATAAAAACCTCCAAACTTAGCCCGGTAGCTTAATCACTTTATTACAATGTTACTATCTCTTCTTCCCCTAGGTTTCTCATTTCTCAAACACAACAAAGAGTTCATAAATAATAATACAAAACTTAGTCCAACAGTTCAATTAGCTTTCTTTTTCATTTTCTAAGAAACCAAACAGTCCAATAGTTGTTTAATCAGCTTAATCAATTTACCTCTCTTTGCGCTCTTTGATATTCTTCATCTGAGCTCTGTAGTGATTCTCTATGAACTGTTTGGCTGCAGCCACTTTCTCCATCGTCAACTTTGACCCCAACACCTCCTCTTCTTCTCCTTCCTCCATTTTTTCTCTGTTCTCTCTCTCTCTCTCTCTCTGAATCTATTAAGCAGTATCTATTTATACGCCAAAACACTCTGCAAATTTTCCCATCTCAAGTGTTCTCGTTAATTGCAACGACTAGGAGACGATGCCAGAGCCAGACCACCTCGCATGTACTATAGTAATTCAATCCCCTACTTTAACGGCGCATACGAATTCACTCCCTCACCACTGTCTACGCGCCACGTGTTCGTTTTAACCTTGCTTTGAATTGGTGTTTCACGTGTTTGGGAGTAGAGGATCTGAGCTGTCCGTTTTAGTTTAACGATTGTTGTCAGCCGATGAGTGATGGATTCACGCGCTCTAACCAAAGCGTGAGTTGTACTGATAGTTGTGGTGGCAAATAACAGTGAACAAAGCAGATTTCGGTTCAGCTTAGAACTAAAACCTATTCTAAATAAATGAGATTTTTAAATTTTAATATTGAAAACTACCCTATTTAATGAGATACTTTATTTTTTTATTCTGATTTAATTTTAGTTCGATTTTGATTCGATTACAGAGTACCTTGTTAAACATATTCTAGATCACATCAAAAATCTCATGGAAATAATGAACAATCTCTAATATAATATATCACAATATCATGCAACTGCCTTAAAAAAAGTGAAGGCTACTTCATAGCAATCATTAAAAAGACATTGAACGAAAAACATTGATAAATATAATTCATTTCCTAAACATAATTCATTTTTTAGGTAAGTAATAGCCATAATCAATTGGAATAAGCCTGATTTGACCTTCTTCATCTTTGCTAACCAATATGTTCGGAGCATGCCTATTTGTATTTACCAAAAATTAGATAAATACATCAAAAAGATAAACCATTAACATAAATGCAGGACTACTTTCAAAGTCAAGATAGCATAAGCATTAAAGAAATTTCCAAAGAAAATAAAATTTCACCTTGTCTCTACTCCCTGTAAAAGCTAATCAATGCGTTTGTGTTGTGCACTTCATTTCACTATAAAGATCTCTTCTCTGTTTTTGGTGAAACTGAGAATGTCTTCTTCCTCTTCAACCGTGAGTGGCTTATTGAAACAATCTTGGGTTGTGCTTGGTTGTGAACCAGAGCAAAACAAAAGAGAGAGAAGAGAGCATCTAAAGAGAGAAGGCTTGGTAAACTTGTTGAAGCTTAAATCAAAGCTTGAAGATCCTAAATAAGCCGGAACCGACATCATCACTTTGACGTGCAGACCACCTGAAGAAGCAAGCAAAAGTGTTCTCTTGCTGCACGGGATCATAACAAAGAAGTAAGACTTTTAAGCTAGTGATTTGAATTTTAAAATTGTTTTAAAATTCAAAACATGCATGTATACTTGCCTAGATCAGTTAAGAGCCTATTCCACAAGTCCAAGAGACGACCATGGCTACCCTGCGGTGGTCCCGCACTCAAAAATTGATTCCGCACGTCGTGTTTCGACTGCAAACTTGAAACAGAGCACAATTTTTGTCACATACCGGTAAATCAGTATTGTGATGGCATAGAGGTAAGGATATCTTACCCCTATAAGCCTCATAAAAAAACCTGTCATGTAAACTGTAATGTCGAGAACTACCAATCATATGCATGACTCACACACATACTAAGGGCTCCATGCCCATCAATACAATTCCAAACATAAACCAAAATATTTATAAATATAAGAGTATATGTATACATATCAATATACACAGAAATAT
>JAXCLQ010063312.1:0-15750 GCA_035584115.1 Cedrela odorata | reverse complement strand
CATTATCACAAAAAATGACAAAAACATTTACATTGGAAAAAATAAATTATGCTCTAACCAAAGGAACATTAATTTTGGATCAGATACACAAGATTACTAGGCCTTCATGCATGAAGTTCAGTATTCAATTTTCAAGTTTATAGTAACCGTATTACAAAAAATGTAACATACTTACAAAATTCTCAGATTATTCATTCCCCAGATATAATCAAGTATCCCTCCTGATATACTACAGTTGCTCAAAATTTTGGAGTTCGAACATCAATATGTAAGATACGATAGTTGTAAGGTGAATAATTGTACTTAATCAACATGATATAAAATAGGCAATGAACATACATCCTTGAAAGGCCTGTCATGTTTTGAAGCTCAGGAAAATCCTCATTCGTTCCTGCTATGTCACTAATCCTCCTGTAAGAATGCCATAATAAATAGACCCTTTCATTAACACCCATTATAGTAAAATAATCTGATATATAGATGAACTAAATCATCATGCTTGTCATCGAATAGTAGAGAAATATTTACTCACAATTCTTTTAGATTTTCCAAGACAGAGATTGATGACGGAATAGGTTCATCCAGTCCACTACCTAGAATTTCTCTGCATCAATTAAATTAAAAAAAAAACAATCAAGAAAAATCAAGACCCAGAATATAAGCTGAAAAACCTTTTTAGTGTAGAACATCGTACAGTCTCTCAAGTTGCTTCCAGTTTTGTATAAATTCTGGCATACTCCCATTGAAATTGTTGTCATTGATCCTACTGTAATGTGCAATAAGAATGGAATTCAGCATTTAGTTCTCACAAATTTTGTGCATAATTTTACAATAATTACGATATCTTACAAATCAGTCATATTCTTCAGCTCAGCCAGTTCCGTTGGCAAATTTTCACTTAACCCATTGGAGGATAGTCTCCTGTAATCAACAATTAATTGATCAAATACACTGATCATGGGAACAAACTAAATACAAAAAATGCTTGTAAATGCCTTACAACGTTCTCAAGTTAACTAATTTCCCAAGCTCTGCACGTTCTGTTCCAGAAAATTGGTTTGCTTCGATGTCCCTGGTAAAAAAGACCTATTCAGATTACTAATCGAATGCATTTGTCTATATACTGAACAAAATCGTATCTAGACATGTGCGCGCACACAACAAGAAGCATTACAAATTCATTGCGTGTGCATTTGATGAAATGACAAGTCAATTTTTTGGAGGTTCCACCATCCATCCAGATGGAAAAGAAGCAGATATTGAAAATATTCTTAGAGAAGGAACCTATCTCCATGAACAAACAACAGTTTTATTGTTCTTTCTCTTTATCCAAGAAAACTGGACAGCTTGTAACTTCATAGAATTCATAAGACAAACAATGGAGAAGTAACCTACCTAGATATTGGTTTTTTGAGGACTAAAGGCCCAAACAAATTTTGCTTAAATCAAGAATTTAAAGCTTACAAATAAGTGAGACTGGTAATGTTCCCCAAATAATTTGGAATGTTGCCTGATAATCGGTTTCCAAAAACAGAGCTGCAATGACAATTACTGACAATTGATTAACTGAATGAAACAAGTACAGCCCTAATTGCTTAACCTGATAAGTAACAAGTAAATATAGTTTACATGTAATTCAACTGCAACGAAGCCCACCGGACTGGTATGGAACCGTTAAGGTAGTTGTAGGCAAAATCACTGCAAATTAACAACATTCATCAAATTCAATAACTAGTACATTTTTTCCTTTTGTCTAAATTTTCCAACCTCCCAATTGACTTATTAATTACAGATTTCTCAATCTAAAAGGTATGCGTAGCTCACACTTTCTCGATGGAGGGAAGCTGTGCCAGTTCAGATGGAAGTACTCTTGAAAGATTACAACGTTTGAATGCTCTAAAAATGGGAAACAAAACAGCAGACTTTTTGTCAAAATATATTCATAGCGTAAAGATATTAAATGTCGAAGACAAGAAAAACCTACAACTCTGTAATGTGGTTTGCATTATCTAGTCCAATTCTGCAAGTAATATTCCTGGTGCAATCAACTTCTCATCCTCCTATACCATTGCAAGCAGTATCCGCATCGAAAATCCAGTCAGTAGCTCCCATTGTTTTGGCAATTTGATTGAGAACATCAACTACGTACACCATATCCACAGTCAAATATTTCAAGTCACAAACAAAGAAGCATCCTTTAATTCAACATTTAAATATGAAAGTTCAATTGGTATTTACATGTGCATGATATAAAATAAAAATAAAAAATAAGAAAATTATATTTATTAATAATTACATAAAAAATTAAATTAAAAATTAAAAAATAAGATTATATTTTATAATTTTTGCATCCCACCATGGGCTTTAATATCTTGACCTCCAACATGTTTGACCATTTAAAGAAGTCCTTTAGGCCGGATCTGCATAAACCAGGGGCTACATTGTATATATCTGGGCTGGAATGAGAATTGCACGAGATACGAACACGTAAAACAATTAGTTCAACAAAATGTGGAACTCTTTTGGGTTTTTAACTGCCTAGCCTAATATTTGGGTCCAATTATAATTTTAATTACATTAAAATTTCTTTTATATTTGAGGTCAATTATCTGCTTTTCGAACAAAAATACCCTTCTTCATTAATTTTCTGTAAAACTTAAAATTTTGAAGTTGAATTTTTTTGTTTTGATGATGATTTTTTACGTTGATTTTGAAAAAAAGTAAATGAATCTGTGAGAAAATGGTTAAAAACTAATTTTATGGGTGATTTGATACTAATTTATTTACTTTAATTATGATTTTTTGTCTGAAATTTAAAATTTAGAGAGAGAAACAGCAAAAAAAACGATGTTCATCGAAGAATATGAATTCCTCGACGAAATTCGTCGAGGGAAAAGAATTCCTCGACGAATTTCGTCGAGGAAAGTGAATCCTTCGACAATTTTTGTCTAGGGAAAAGAATCCCTCGACAAAATTCGTTTAAAAAAAAAAGGAAGGGTATTTTTGTTCAAAATAGCTGAAATTGGCCTCAAATAGAAGAGATTTGAAAACGTGGCTATAAACGTACACGTGGTAAGTTTTTGGGCTATACACATCAAAAACCCTAAACCATGTGCATGTAACTAGAGGTTGTAATAATTTGAAGATACATGCCATAACGATACGATAATAAGCCAAACTTCAAATTGACTGATATTATATACAAATCTGGAGTAAACCAATTACAACAAGGAGATAAGAGTTGTTAGAATTTCTTCATTGAACTATTTGTTTGGAATGTTCTGCTAATAAACATGGCAGAATTATTGAAGTAATCTAACGATAGGTCAGATGTCCTGGAAACAAAGCTAGAGAGTTCAGAGCAGCTTTTCTGGGTTTTCAATGGTGTTCTTCTTCTTCTTCTTTAAGCTTGTTCTCCTTGCATCACTTCTGAATAGCTTATGGACGTCACAGATACTTGTTGCTCTTAGGCTTCCTCAAGATGAAGGTATAGGAATCTTTTCTTACTCTTCTGTTTTTCGGATTAGTGATGTTATTATTGCTACAAAAGATGAAGAACTGAAGAAGGGAGTGAAAAGAAACCATGTTTGTTGGGAAGCTAGATCAGTAATACTCAAGTTCCGATGATTGGTCAATGTGTTTGTATCTTGTATAATCACGTGCAGTTCACATGCTTAGATAGGTCTACTAGAGCCGTTGGGTTATACATGATCGGTTCTTCTAATGGTAGACCACAGAGGGGCAAGATAGTAAAGACTGTGGTGGGAATCGAAGTTTTACGGAGTCGGGGATTGTTGGAGATTTGGTGTCCTAGTAGCCAATCTTCCGACAATATATAAATGCTTGTGTAGTACATTATGGTTTTTTTATGTCATGTACATATTTATGATATATGTGTAGTTATTTTATGTTTAATTATAATTACGGACATGATATACCCTTGGAAATATGTCATGGTCTTGACTTGTGATAATGATCACATAGATGAGAGTCAAGACATAACGACATATTTCCTAAATATTCTTGGTCGTAGGACAATTAGTTATGGGATTAATTGTTTCGAGTAGACCGATACACAGTCTGATTAGCTCTACTAGTTGGAGGGCGACTAATCTCATCAGTCACTTATGTTTAGACATTATGACAGTTGTGTAGGTGCATATAGTGATATGTTCACTGAACTGGCCAATTGAGAATTACTCGATGGAAAGTTTTCCCTACTATTAACGAGTAAATCTCATGGTGATAATTGCGTAACATATATTATTCCTTGACCTGAGATTGTCATAGTGACTTGCGGACAACTCATTATATTTTGGCCCTGGACGCACTAGTTATAAGCCAATTAGAAAAAGGTTCGGATATGATCAAGTATCCGCGAAGTCTGTGAACGATCGACATAGAATTCTCCACCTTCGGAAAAGGAGGAGAATATTCTATGTAGTCAATAATATACTAGCTCAATAAATCCTTGGCCGAGATATTAATGTTAGATAATTTAAAAATGAGATTCTAGTTTTATCCATGAGCTACGAGATTATTATCTGACACATAAGGACGGATTGATAGTGGTTTGACAGTATGATCCATACCACTGGGTCCGGTCTGGAGTATTAGTATGGAGAAAGGAATAAGTTACGCGATAATTGTCACTTACAGGTTCGACGAGGATACGTTCCGTTCGTGTTATCCGACCGTCGAGGAGTGTTGCTAGACGCCAACCTCGATTAACGGAAGAGTTTAACTCACTGTTATTTAGAAAGAGTTCTGAATAAAAGGGATCCGTTACCGGCTTGACATCGAACCTACTAGTCGTACTCACACAGGTTAAAGTATTAAAATGTGGATGAGTGTCGAAAATATTATATTTTTGACTGAAGGATTTTTCGGAATATATTTGACTAGTATCGGATGTATTCGCTAATTAATTTCATGGCTAGACTTTTGAAGTCAAATGATATTTATTTTTATGAAAATAAATAATCAAAAAAATTATAAGACTAATTATGGATTAATTAATTAGATTAATAAATCTTAGTAATGACAATTATGTCATTAAGTTTGTAATTGAAATTACGAAATTGCCATAAGGTATATTTTATTACAAGTGGGAGACAAATGCAAAAAACAAAGTTTTGAGTTTTGTAATGACTCCTCGATTTTGTAAAACAAATAAAAGAACAAAACACAATGATTTTGAGCTTCGTAATGACTCCTCGATTTTATTAAACAATGAAAAGCTCAAGACACAAAGTCCTTGATTTATGGAAAATGTGTTTTGAATTTATTTGAAATGCAAGTGGTCTCCCGTAAAGACAAAAGAGAGAAATGGTTTTCAAATACATAAAAGGTTCTCTTAGGATTGGTGTCTTTACAATAACAAAAGGAGAAACTTTGTATTCGTTGTTGAAACATTAAGCTTGAGAAGCTTAAGAAAAACAAAAGAGAAGCTTTGTTTGATTGTTGAGAAAGCTTCAGAACCTTTGAGCCATGGTGTTCTTCCTTCATACTTGTTAACTCAATCACATGCCTGGAGTCCACACCAGTTGACTTGGATTCTAAAGCCGGATTACAATATCCGGAATAAGGTACGGTTTTATATATGTATCATATAATGTATATATATAACACTGTAATATCTAGATAATGGATTAGATTAAAATGAACATGCAAAAAAATTTTAAAATTTCTTCCGCTGTGCTTGAATGCTTTAGCACTACTGATGCATGTCGTTTTAACCGGAACCTTCGGGATACCTCCCGTGAGCGTTCGATTTTTATTTTTGTTGAAACGTTGAATTTAAATATGGTTATAATATATGTGACTTAAATTTGTGTGTGGATGTGAGTGTAGTTGATGTTCTCAATCAAATTGCCAAAACAATGGGAGCTACTGACTGGATTTTCGATGCGGATACTGCTTGCGAAGTCAATGATACACCAGTAGTACAGGAAGTTGATCGTACCAGGACTATTACTTGCAAAATTGGACTCGATAATGCAAGCCACATTACAGAGTTGTAGGTTTTTCTTGTCTTCGACATTTAATTTCTTTACGCTATGGATATGTTTGACAAAAAATCTGCTGTTTTGTTTCCCATTTTCAGAGAATTCAAACGTTGCAATCTTTCAGGAGTACTTCCACCTAAACTGGCACAGCTTCCCTCCATCGAGAAAGTGTGAGCTACACAAACCTTTTAAATTGAGAAATCTGTAATTAATAAGTCAATTGGGAGGTTGAAAAATTTAGACAAAAGGAAAAATGTACAAGTTATTGAATTTGAATTATTGTTAATTTGCAGTGATTTTGCCTACAACTACCTTAACGGTTCCATACCAATCCAGTGGGCTTCGTTGTAGTTGAATTACATGTAAGCTATATTTACTTGTTACTAATCAGGTTAAGCAATTAGGGCTGTACTTGTTTCATTGAGTTAATCAATTGTCAGTAATTGTCAATGCAGCTCTGTTTTTGGAAACCGATTATCAGGCAACATTCCAAGTTATTTGGGGAACATTACCAGTCTCACTTACTTGTAAGCTTTAAATTCTTGATTTAAGCAAAAAATTTTTGGGCCATTAGTCCATCAAACTTCCATTTTCTAGGTAGGTTACTTCTGCATTGTTTCTCTTATGAATTCTATGAAGTTACAAGCTGTCCAGTTTTCTTGGATAAAGAGAAAGAACAATAAAATTGTTGTTTCTTCATGGAGATAGGTTCCTTCTCTAAGAATATTTTCAATATCTGCTTCTTTTCTATCTGGATGGATGGTAGAACCTCCAAAAAATTGACTTATCATTTCATCAAATGCACAAGCAATGAATTTGTAATGCTTCTTGGTGTGTGTACGCACATTTCTAGAAACGAGTTTGTTCAGTGTGTAGACAAGAGTATTATATTAATAATCTGAATAGGTCTTTTTTACCAGGGACATCGAAGCAAACCAATTTTCTGGAACAGTACGTGCAGAGCTTGGGAAATTAGTTAACTTGAGAACGTTGTAAGGCATTTACAAGCATTTAGGTTTTTCCCATGATCATTGTATTTGATCAATTAATTATTGAGTACAGGAGACTATCCTCCAATGGGTTGAGTGGAAATTTGCCAGTGGAACTAGCTGAGCTGAAGAATTTGACTGATTTATAAGCTATCATAATTATTGTAAAATTATGCACAAAATTTGTGAGAACTAAATGTTAGGATACTCAGGACTATTTATCTGCAACTTATAAAGAAACTCATAACCAATTGTTATGAAAATAGGAGGCTTTGCCTACCATATAAGCACAATAATTTAGGAGGCTGAGCCTACCATATAAGCACAATAAAATAGGAGGCTTTGCCTACCATATAAGCACAATAATAAAGTAGAAGGTTTTACCTTCCATATAATCACAACAATAAATAATGAAGATGAAATAAATAACACACAGATTTACGTGAAAAAACCAAAATTAAATGGGATGAAAAATCACGGACAAAGTAGAAGAATTCACTATAGAAAAAGTGATTACAACTTCTCCTGACTACAAGGAGAGTACAATTGCAGAACATTCTCTCAAGTTGAGAAGTTAAGAGATTAAGAGAATTTGAGAAGGGATGATAATGAATGAAACGAAGCCTCCTATTTATAGGAAAATTTCATTCACTATTTACAATAAAATAATAATAAAAATGCTATTATTTTATTATATATATTAATATAATATAATATATATTTATATATTTCTTCTTCTTCTTTCGGTGCCGCCCCATTCTCCACTACTTACAAAGTGGGTGTTCCACCAACAAGTGAGTGCTTCACTACCTCACAAAGTTGGTGCTCCATTACCTCTTGAAAATGAGTGCAACACTTCACATTCTCCCACTTGGAGATTTGATTGAGAATTAATCACGTCTCCACACAAATCTTTCTACCTTGCCATTCCATGCTGCTTACATTTCTGCTAGGCCACAAGAAGATCAACTCCATTCGAACTTGTCAGTACTGATTGGCTTAGTGAAAACATCTGCTAGGTTATCCTTGGTGTGTATTTTCTGCATGTCTACACTTTCATTCTCCACCACTTCTCAAACAAAATGATATTGAACACCTATGTGTTTTGTTCTGAAGTGAAAGATTGGATTCTTTGCGATATGCAAGGCACTCTGACTGTCACAAAACAAATACATCTTTTCTTGTTTGTGCCTGAGTTCCTCCATGATCGTTCTAACCCAGATTGCTTTCTTGCATACTTATGTAGCTGCCATGTACTCTGCTTCTGTTGTAGATAATGCTACCACATTTTGCAGTTTTGAAACCCAGCTCACAACTCCTTCTGCAAGAGTAAACACATAACCAGTAGTGGATTTCTTTTTATCAAGGTCACCTGCATAATCTGAATCTACATAGCCTCTAACAATACATTCTGATCCTCCATAACATAAAGCAACTTTTGAAGTCCCCTTGAGATATCTCAAGATCCTCTTCACAGTATTCCAATGCTCTTTGCCAGGATTCTCCATAAACCGACTGACTGCTCCCACTGCTTATGCAATATCCAGTCTTGTACATATCATGGCGAACATTAAGCTTCCCACTGCTGATGCATACGGTACTCGAGACATTTCTATCCTCTCTGCTTCATTGCTAGGACACATTATAGAGGATAATTTATAATTCACAGGAAGAGGGGTAGATATTGGCTTACAATCTTGCATGTTGAAGCGCCGCAAGATTTTCTTTAAATAATTTTTCTGGGAAAGCCAAATCTTCATGTCTTTTCTATCTCGGTGAATTTGCATCCCTAGAATCTTGTTTGCTGGTCCCAAATCCTTCATGTCAAACTCCCTAGCTAACTGTGCCTTCAATTCTTGGACTTGATCTTTGTTGGGGCCTGCTACCAACATGTCATCCACATACAACAGTAAAATGATGAAATCATTATCACTGAACCTCTTGAAATACGCACAATGGTCGGAATTCAATCTGTTGTATCCAAGGCTAATAATGAAGGAATCAAATCTCTTGTACCAACACCTCGGCGCTTGCTTGAGACCGTACAGAGATTTGGTCAACCTACAAACCAAGTTCTTTTTATCCTTTTCTTCAAAACCATATGGTTGGAGCAAATAAATTTCTTCATCAATTTCTCCATGAAGAAATGCAGTCTTTACATCTAGCTGGTCTAAATGTAAATTAAACATAGCACACATAGCCAGGACTACTCTGACTGTTGTAAGTCGTACCACAGGTAAAAATATCTCATTAAAATCAATACCTTCTTTTTGAGCATACCCTTTAACCACCAATCTTGCACGATACCGCTTCACTTGATCATCGCTATTCCGCTTAATCTTGTAGAACCATTTGTTTCCAATGGCCTTTCTTCCGTGTGGTAGTGGCACAAGATCTCAAGTCTTGTTCTTATGAAGAGCTTCAATTTCTTCTTGCATTGCTGCTATCCACAGATGTACATCCAAGCTGCTCGTTGCCTCTTGGAAAGTTGATGGCTCTTCATCCTATGTTAAAAGACAGTATGCAACATTGCCCTCCATAATGTATTCTGATTGCCAAGATGGTGTTCTTTTCTCACGAGTTGATCGTCGAACTTCTGAAACTTCAGACTCAACTGATCCTTCTTCGTGTTCCGGTATTACTTCAGAAGAATCTTCATCTTCTAATTTTTCCTCCACCTGAACTATAGTAGTCTCTGGTTTCTCCTTTTCAGTGCTATCCCCATGCAGCTTATCTTCTGCAAATATAACATTTATGCTGATGACAAGCTTGTGAGCAGTGGTGTCCCACAAGCGATACCTCTTTACTCCATCAGCATACCCCAAGAATACGCATTTCCTGGATTTTGGATCCAACTTCGTTGTTTCTTAAGAATTATACATCACGTACACAAGACTTCCAAATGTATGGAGGTTGAAGTAGTCAGCTGGTTTCCAGTCCACATCTCCATCGGAGTCTTTAACTCAATCGCCGTTGATGTTGACCGATTTATCAGGTAACAGGTGGTACTAACAGCTTCAGCTCAATAAGACTGGGGTAATTTTGCTGTTCTCAACATTGCCCTTGTTCTTTCCAACAAAGTTCTATTCATCCGCTCTGCCACTCCATTCTGCTGAGGAGTGTATACCGTAGTAAACCTGCCTTTTGATCCCTTCTTGCTGACTATGCATCAAATGCATCATTGGCGAATTCTCCTCCATTATCCGTCCTAAGACACTTAATCCTTTTCTTGGATTCAAGTTCCACCCGCGCTTTAAAGACTTTGAAGACTTCAAACACATCTCCTTTCTTCTTGATTGGATACACCCAACATCTCCTAAAATAGTCATCAATTAGTGATATAAAGTACTTTGCTCCTCCTAGGGACGTAACCGGTGCTTGCCAAACATCTGAATGAAATAACTCTAGAATACCTCTGCTTCTAGAACTGGATGTATTAAACTTCAATCTGTGTTGCTTACTAATGACACATTGTTCACAAAATGGTAGAGACACCATTTTGAGTCCAAGAAGTAACTTCAATTCTGAGAGAATCTTCAAACCTCGTTCTAACATATGTTCGAGCTTTTGATGCCACATCATCGTTGATTCTTCTCCGCAACTTGAAGATGAGACCGATGCCTCCGCTTCCTGCAATATTTCTCCTTGCAACATGTACAAGTTTGTAGCTACTTTTTTCGCCTTCATTACTATAAGTGCTCCTTTTGCAATTTTCATGATCTCGTTCTCAATCCTTGTTTTACACCCAATCTCATCCAATTGTCCTAAAGACAATAGATTCTTCTTAAGGCCCTTCACATGTCGTACCTCCTGAATGATGCGAGTTGTACCGTCATACATGCTTAACTTGACAGTTCCAATACCAACAATCTCCAAGGCATGATCATCTCCCATGAACACAAATCCTCCCGAGATAGGTTTGTATTGATAGAACCATTCTCTCCGAGAAGTCATGTGCCATGTCGTTCCTGAATCCACGAGCCATACATTAGCAAATTTCTTTCTGCTTTCAGTGACTATTGTCGCCTCGCTACACATGATTTCTTCACTCCCCGAGGTACTTGCCATATTTCATTGAGAACTTATATCCACATCCTTCTTATTTTTCCAACACTTTTTTTCACGTGCCCGATCTTGCCACAACTGTAGCATTTGACTTTCTTCTTACTTCTTGATTTTGATCTACCATGGTTTTGGCTCCCACTTGAGTCACGTTCCGTTGATCTCCCTCTCATTACCAATAGAGCCTCTGCTTGATGCGAACTTGCCAACCTATCTTCCTTATTTTTTCGTCTGTTTTCTTCTTCCAATACAGCTGCTGTTATATCATCGAAAACTAGGTTATCGAAGCAGGTACCTTAGTAGTCAAGTTGATAATAAGTTGATCATACGAGTCTGGTAGACTTTGAAGTAGAAGCTCTGCACGTTCATTTTCCTCTATTTTATGGCCCAACGATGTGAGTTGCTAAAATAGAGTTTGTAGAGTGTTGATGTGCTCCGTCACTGTTGTTGATTCCAACATCTGAAGAGTGTAGATTCTTCTCTTGAGGAAAATCTTGTTGTGAAGTGATTTTACCTCATACAATTTTGTAAGGGCATCCCATATCTCCTTTGCCGTCTTTTTCTCTTCAATGCTCGATAATACCTCGTCAGCTAATCCCAAGTAGAGATCAGCCATTGCATCTTCATTCATTTCATTCCACTTGTTGTCATCTGTGATACTCGTCGGTCTATCTTTTATAGCCGCCAAACACTTATCTTTTCTTAAGATCGCATTTATTTTCATCTTCCACAATGAGAAATTACTCCCGTTGAATTTTTGAACTTCAAATTTTGTTGCCATAGTTCCGATCTTTACTTGAACTCACTCCCACTATTTCATCGTGAACAATACTGAATTTGTGAACAGTACTGTATACATGAATAGTAACGTATACGTGAATAGTAATCGTACTTGAACAGTACCTCCGTGAACGAGTTTCAACCACCTGGAGCTCTGATACCACTTGTTAGGATACTCATGACTATTTATCTGCAACTTACAAAAAAATTCACAACCAATTGTTATGAAAATAGGAGGCTTTGCCTACCATATAAGCACAATAATTTATGAGGCTCAACCTACCATATAAGCACAATAAAATAGAAGGCTTTGCCTATATAAGCACAATAATAAAGTAGGAGGATTTGCCTTCCATATAATCACAACAATAAACAATGAAGATGAAATAAATAACACACAGATTTACGTAGAAAATCCAAAATTAAATGGGATGAAAAATCACGGACAAAGTAGAATAATTCACTATAGAAAAAGTAATTACAACTTCTCTTGACTATAAAGAGAGTACAATTGCAGAACACTCTCTCAAGTTGAGAAGTTAAGAGATTGAGAGAATTTGAGAAGGGATGATAATGAATGAAACGAAGCCTCCTATTTATAGGAAAATTATATTAATATAATATAATATATATATTTATATATTTATATATTTCTTCTTCTTTTTTCGATGCCGTTCCATTCTCCACTACTTACAAATTGGGTGTTCCACCAACAAAGTGCTTCACTATCTCACAAAATTAGTGCTCCACGGCCTCTTGAAAATGAGTGCAACACTTCACACTAAATGCTGAACTCCATTCTTATTGCAAATTACAGTAGGATCAGTGACAACAATTTCAATGGGAGTATACCAGAATTTATACAAAATTGGAAGCAACTTGAGAGACTGTACGATCTTCTACATTAAAAAAGTTTTTCAACTTACATTTTAGGTCTTTATTTTTCTTGATTGTTTTTTTTTTAATTGATGCAGAGAAATTCTAGGTAGTGGACTGGATGGACCCATTCCATCATCAATCTCTGCCTTGGAAAATCTAAAACAATTGTGAGTAAATATTTCTCCGCTATTCTACAACAAGAAGCATGATGATTTAGTTCATCTATATATCAGATTATTTTATTATAATGGGTGTTAATGAAAGGATCTATTTATTATGGCATTCTTACAGGAGGATTAGTGACATAGCAAGAACGAATCAAGATTTTCCTGAGCTTCAAAACATGACAGGTCTTTCAAGGATGTATGTTCATTGCCTATTTTATATCATGTTGATTAAATACAATTATTCACCTTACAATTGCCGTATCTTACATATTGATGTTCGGTCTCCAGAATTTTGAGAAACTGTAGTATATCATGAGGGATACCTGATTATATCTGGGGAATGAATAATCTGAGAATTTTGTAAGTATGTTACATTTTTTGTAATACCGTTACTATAAACTTGAAAATTGAATACTGAACTTCATGCATGAAGGCCTAATAATCTTGTGTATCTGATGCAAAATTAATGCTCCTTTGGTTAGAGCATAATTAATGTTCGATTGCATAAAATTGGTAAACAGATGTTTTTTTTTTCCTATGTAAATGTTTTTATCATTTTTTTTTTGTGATAATGGAATAGGGACCTCTGTTTTAACAAGCTGAGTGGGGAACTTCCCAATGTTGCTACTCCTGCGAGTTTGAAATTCATGTAAGTTAATAAAACCAAATTTCTGGATTGACAGTGTTAATCTTTTGATCTCCAGCATATTAACTGCTTGATATGGCTTTGGACAGGTTTCTAACTGGAAACTTTCTGAGCGGGAATATACCAGAGTCGATCTTGAGGAAAGGAACTAATATGTGTGTATCTTGTCTCTTTGCTGCTTTCAGTTCTATTTATTTGAGAAATTTATGTTCTCCTATTCTTATTATATGCATTCATCATATATTAACCTCTGTAGATTTGCTAATCTGTGTATTTACTATATAATTGAAATTGGTAAAGGGTAAGAATTTGGCTCTAGATTTGGTCTCATTTAATACATAGTCATGTCATCCTAGCATATTTTGAGTGCAAATTAGTTATTGGGTTGAGGAGTTAAGTGAGGGAATGGGTATGCAGGGTGGTGGGAATGAGGGGGTTTGGAACAAATGGTCTATCAAAGTTATCTTCCACTGTTTCATTTTGCCCTAGCCAGCATAATTGCAAAGATGGATTATCATAGTCACTCAACCTAGTGAAGGAGCTTATGATCAAATGATTTTCTTCATTCTTCATTGCTTTGTACATTTAGATTACAGAACAACATTGGTTGAGGATAGTTTGATTATATATTTAGTTTTTACCTATGTTGAAAAGGGTTTGATTCCAGCCATCTTTTTGAGTGTGTCTGTGTTAGAGGAATTGTACATTCTATTTTTCCTACTGATCTTCTTTCCATCAGTGGTAATACTTTAGCTTCAAATTCGATATCCACATATTACTCTAGTTGTCACATGATTTAAGATTTAATTATTATTTTGGATAGAGAGGGGCGATGTGTAGTCATATGTTACTCTTTGCTCTTGTCTCTATTACAGTACTATTATAGCTTCAAAACCAAAGACCAATTATAGAAGCACAACCTCTTGCATCTTCCATTTGCATAAAATTGACACTGCTGTTTCTTTGATGCATGCAAGGATCTTACATACAATAATTTCACTCATCAAAGTCCTGAGCAGCCTGCTTGTCGGGTGAGACAGTCAGTATACTTATTTTATTGAATAAATAATCTGCTCTTTTTACAATATTATGCAGTAGATCTATATGCTAATGGTTACTTTATCTTATGTTATTTCACTAGGAATCTAAATCTGAACTTGTTCCGAAGTTCTTCAGTGGAAGGCAATTTGTAAGTTGTTTTTCTTGCTTATTATAGAGTGACATAACCAATATATCAAAAAGTTTGCACGTATAGATAGTTATTTTATCATCTAACCTTTGTTTTTCTTGTTTTATTTTGCATATTTGCCTTGCGAGGCATCACAACACAAGGCCATTACAAGATTTCCTACCTTGGATTATCGTTTGGTCTGCAAAAGAAAGAGACATTTTTTCTTTTGTTTTTAATTTTAAATTTGAAAATGGCCATTTCTTACTGGAGTTACATAGTGTTCCAAATTTATTTGGACATTAACACACACACATATATATTTTCATATAGTGTCTCAAAAACAACATATTATTGATCTTAATTGTTAAACAATGTCTATAGCGTGCTAATCTGCATTTTTCCTTGATTACCAGAAGCGGAGTTCTTCCATGCAGGAACGATTTCAAGTGTCATTGGTGTAAGTATGTTTATTGAAAACCTAATATCAATAAATCACCATGAAATCTATCGATGCTTCACATTGATTGACTTATAGAATCACTAATCTTTGGTATTCAATAATGGATATTCAATTCAGATCAACTTAAATCCAAGCAATAATTGTCTAATTGATTTTTTAAAAATGACGATCATACAACAAGAATTGTTTTACTACTGTACAGTAGTCCTTTATGGTTGGTATGTGATAACATTATTGCCAGCATTTTAACAGATCATTGGTTAGATAGTTTTGACAATCTTTTGTCTTCACAGATTTGCACTCTTTATACATTAATTGTGGTGGAAATAATGTGAAAGTAAATGGTAGCGCATTTGAAGGAGATGCAGCAGTTGGTGGTGGTGCTGCAACATACCATTCAAATGATGATACTGGCTGGGGATTTAGTAGCACTGGAGACTTCGTAGATGATGATGATGAACAAAACACACGTTACATTGCAAATTTGGATTCATCTGACATCTCCGAGCTATACATTAATGCACGCATTGCTCCTCTTTCACTTACTTATTTTGGATATTGTTTAGAAAATGGGAATTATACTTTGAA
>JAXCLQ010063301.1:0-15752 GCA_035584115.1 Cedrela odorata | reverse complement strand
TAAGCTGCTTGGACTGAGATCTGCCGAGTACCAATCACCTTTTCTATGTTCTATGAGAGGCCACATTAGACCCCAAGAAAGAATTCCTCCAAGCAACACAGAAATGTTTATAATGTAAGGGCAAATCATCCCAACTCCAACATACATTGCTGAGAAGTCGAAGTAAAACCTGTAAATATGGCCCAAAGGGCATTAGCTTAATCATCTATGAATATCAATGGTGCATAAATAAGTACATGAAAATGTATCTCTGCAACATTGTGAAGTAATATATGTACTTGTATTCATATGCTTTGAGCCCAAATGTAGGGAAGTTAGCAAATCCGCAATGATCTCCAGCAGTAAAGAACCATTGGAAGAAACCCCACAAGAAGCTAAAGGAGAAGAACTTTCCAAGCGTTTTCACTTGTTTCCTATTTGAATAGATAATTAGAATGTCAGAAATTTTACATGATCAAATCTGACTATATTGTAACAAATAAAATAACGACTGACTTTGCTAGCTTGGCTCCTTCAGTGGTGTGGAAGCTATTGATTAGATAAGCAGTTGCAGTACCACTCGGATATGTCAACTTAAAGTCTACGATCATTATCTGAAACCAACGAAAGAATGCATTGAATCAATCAAGAATGGATGAGTATTCTCAAAATCAAGCAGCAAAGAATTGATCATCAAGATTGAAATAAGAATTATATTCTTATTGTAAAGTTGTTTGTTCTGAATTGTGTATGCAGAGTGCACCTTTCGGAGAGGCACCACTGAGAAGAGGCCGAGAAAGCTAACAACGAAGAGAAAGCCAATAATCCATGATAATGACAGATTTTTATAGCCAAGATTGGTGTCTCCAGATTGGATGGCAATCCGTTCACTCATCCCAAAGAGGTAACTCCCAAAACCTCCTATTTGTTCAAAAGTAACCAAAACAAAGAATTTGCACAAATTAATACCATACCACTTGTGATATAAAACCTATTGCACAGTTTCTTTCATATCAGGTTAGATTTTCAACAAGATGGACAAATACACAAAGATAAGTGTATAACTTAAGAAATCAAATTGTCATATTCCAGACCCAGTTCAGAATTTAACATGGCAGTAATTCTGGGGGAGTTACTTTTAGAAATCAATACTCAATAAAAAAGCATATCATGGAAAAAAATGGATTTTCTTGAAGGCATCAGTCTCAATCCAAACTAGGTAAATTCTACAAGATTGCATGTTTTACAGCCTTCCTTTTACTCAAAATTTCAAACCACTTGTCCAAACTATGGCATACATAGATTGTCACAATTCAAAACTCCAATGATAAGAAACAAATCACCTGCAGATAACACCTAACATTAATGAGTACTTAAGAAAACTTGGAAAATTCTGCAGATGACACCTAACATTACTGAGTACTTATAAAAACTTGGAAAATTCCTTGTTATCGCCTCAATTAAGTTGTGCTTTTTTCTGTTTCTACAACTTTGTGTCAATTTTCCTTTTTCTTCATTCTCTATTAATTTTTTTATTTACAAATATATCAGTCAGATCTTGGGTTATTATGTTTTTTATTTGGGAAGAATTTGGGAGAAGGGAAGTGGGTGATATCATAGGAACATGTGCTCAACTCGCATGGGACACCACAAAATGAAGGGAGAGTATGAGATAGAATAAATTAAAAAATTAAAAAGTTAAATAAAAAAATAGTTGAATTGCAGGACAATTTTGATATTTTTTTATTTATTATTTGTTATTGACTCATGACTTTTTTTTTTCTTCTCGTTAATTGAATGATTTTAACTGTATTATCTTATACTTTATCCAAAATCAAAACATGCCCATGCTAGGTGTTACGAATCGATTTTTTCTTAATCAAAATTTAAGTTCATGCGGTACTTAGTAAAGCATCTAAACTAACATATCAACCTAAATGAGTTTGCACGAACAAACTCAAGTAGTTTGGTTGTCTACAAAATAAATTAGTAGTAAAAAATAATTGGAAATAAGTAACTATAGTATTTCAATCGGTCTTGTTCGGTTATATCTCGGATATTTAATATTAAATTCGAGAATTTCCTAACATATTCACGGACTGTCCTAGTTTGGGTAAACTCATGTAGTTGTTTTCGAATAAGGTACGCCACATTTTCAAGGAAGAATTAGTTCTTTAACTCTCATTTCAAGTCCTCCCAACTATCAATTTTGCAGCATTCATCTTGGATCTCTTAGTATTTTGTCATTTACCATAGCTTGGCATCTTCAGACAAGTACATGTACGCAAGGGTCACTTTAACATCTTCGGGATCTGTCCTCACAGTTCGAAATTATTATTCGATGTCAAACAAAATTTTTCGAGCACTTCGGCATCTCAGGTCCTTCCATAGTGTTTTTGTTCCGATGTCTTCAACTGGCTATGTTTTAAGCTTGGAGCGGCTCCCGACTGAGTTGCAAAGATACAAGCTGTGAGGTTTGTCCTTGTGTCCACTTCCTTCAGCCGTTCTCGCAACACACTCACCGCATCATAGTACTTCTCCGCAATCTCGAATATAATTACTTGCATATTTGCAAGCTGTATTTCAAACTCTTCGAGACATCCCCCATTAAATGACTTGGTATTAGAGCTAACTGCTCTTGTTTCTAGTACACTCACCCGAGAACTCAAGGGGTCTAGTATTGTCAAAGTTTGTCTCAAGTCCTTGGCTTCGAATGAGCTCCCTCTCTACTATATCGCCTTTAAGGCTCGTTGACGCTCTTCTAACTCTTTCCATTTTCTATTGAAAGCATCTAATCAGACTGTTATTGAGAATGTAGTTTTGTAGACATTATTACCGCAACGTTGAGCTCTAATACTAACTGTCACGAACCAATTTTCTCTTAGTCAAAATTTAGACCCGTACGGCACTTACTAGAGCATTCTAACTAACAAGTCAGTCTAAACGAGTTTGCACGCAACAAACTCAAGTGGGTTGGTTGTCTACAAAATAAATCAGCAGTAGAAAAGAATATAAAACAAGCAACTATCGTATTTCAACACAATTCATGACAACATTGATAAAATACGCAACAGGCATAAAAGCATTCAATGAGTGTGCAAACATTGAGGAAACAAGCATCACAACATACCGGGACAACAGACAAACAATATCGAATAGTCAATACAAACAACACATTTTTATTTATTCAAGGGAGGAGAAGTACACAACAATACTTCTAGAGTATTGATGGCTAAGGTTCTTTGAAGGCACTTAACCATCCCCAAAGAAATTTTTGAGACATTACAAGAGTGATAAAAAGAGAGATAACACTTATTCAATTGTCACACCCCTAAAATAGGAAGTAAAATAAACATTTCACGCCACAATACTGCCCCCTCAATTTACCACCATCAACTTACTAATTTATCCTAAATGAGCAAATGCAGGGACCCTTACCCCAGCCCACTAAGCAATGTAAGCAATGTCAGCGCAGATTTTGCAGTTCTTCGTATTTTTCTTCGAATTATAAATTGCCAAAGAGGATGTACGAAGATTAAATTATAAATTATAAATTATCAAAATTTGTCAAACTATTATTGCCCTGCAATAACATGTCATGCCTTAAATTGTGGACATTCATTCTTTTTTTACCTTGGGTTCAACACCGCTACTCTGCCATCCCCACTATTACTAGTGCAGCCTAACAAGACAAAAAAAGTATGCAACTAGCAAGAAAAAGTTCAAATTTGACTTGAACACTGAGAGTGATATCTACAAAATCCAACTAGTTAGTACAAGTTATAAATTACAACTATTTTCCCTGAATCTCTGGGATTGACTGAAAACTTGGCCAAAACTGAAACCCCTTCTTCTGGGGTGATGACTTGACTTGAAAATTCCACTTTCTACATCATAATTTTGGTAAAAAATTGGTACTGACTCCACTCTTCTGTAACAAAATCTACTAGTATTATTAACCTAACTAGTTAAGTAACATCATATAATAATAATAATAATAATAATAATAATAGTAAGGACCTTTAACTTCGACTAAGATTTCCCAGAAAAAATTATTACTTTCATATTTTGATAACTATATGCATGAGTGAGGTTCGAATTCTGCTTATGTCAGTACTGAAAGAGGATTCTTTTTAATAGAAAAAAAAATAAAAACTTAATATCAAATCATGAGATTTAAAACTAAGTAAATAATGGAGAAATTTAAGAAGGTGAGAAGAAATAAGCATACCGCTGAAGGCGATGCCTGAGGAGGCAACAACACAGGTCTGGATGACTGTATTTTCCTGCCTAGTGAAAGGTTGTCTCAAAAGTCTTGATTTTTCAAGAAATTTTGTCCAAATTTTGACAAAGAAAAAACCCAGAAGCCCAGCAGAAACATTTAGTGAAGGAATAATCCCAGTGGTAAGATTCAGTTTCATAACAATGAAACTGAAAAGCACACTCAACACAAAGCTTACCACAAAAGCTCTAATCGTCAGCTGCTTCCTCCATGTTGGAACTTCTTTATTTTCAAAAGCTCTTTCCACAGAAAACTCTTCTGCTTCTATATTTTCCTTCTTGTCTTTCTTGTCATGATTTGCATGATCTTCTGAGCTGAAACCATTCTCAACTTCAGGATCTTCTCTTCTATAACCATCCATTTTGGATTTCTTTATCCGGGTTTGGTTTGTTTATCTGTTACTGACGAGTAAATATCAATGGGGTTTGGAATCTTACATTGTTTTAGAATCTTTTGAACGTAAATTTATAGTGGAAACAAGAGGCGGTTGGAATACAGTGAATGAAGTAGCGAGGGTTATCACCTTCATATCACATCAAGAAGACTTAAAAGTAAACGCGTCCACATAAGTTGAGAATTTTATTGAGATTCCTTAGATTTGTCAAATTCTCAACACGTGAAAAAGAAAAAAATATATATCTCACTCTAAAATATCTCATTATCGGTTAAGAATTAATGGTTGTAATTGATTTTATAAGTAATAGAAAAATTATTGAAACGTTCTTTAGTCGGACGGTTTTCGTCTTTTTATATTTATTCATAAATATAGGGCAAATATTTGATCTATAAGAATAATATATATTTAATTTTTTTTAATTTTTACGATAATTATTTTAATTTTTAGGTTTTATATTTTATATTTTATTTATTTTAAATTTCACGTTAAGAGATCGATATGAATTTTAGTGGAGGCCCTCGGAAATATTTTTAAGAAATTTCAGTTGGTTATTAACGTCAAATTAAATAAATAAAAAAGACCAAACCTAGAAGACGAAGGAGGTCAACTACAATATTTGTGGGCTCCCTCAATAATGATGTGTTTAGTTCATTCTAATTGTTTAATAAAAATGCATATAGTTACTTAATTAACATTAATAAAGGTGTTTAAAATAATAAATCAATCATGATGACGATAAAATATGTTAATGTCCTTCATAACTACTTACAATTAAAATAATTTTAAAATTAGTCAATAATTAAAAATAAATTATGAATTACAAATTTTTATATAAACTCGTATATACAAATTAATATATTAATATTATATTATTATTATTTGTTTTATATTTTTACAAGAGTAAATAAAAATTTAAAGAGTTAAAATAATTAAAATTATGAGATATATGACAATAATGTAATTTTTCTACTTCATATAAAAGAATTAAATAAACTTTTAAATTTATTGTTTATATATATATATATATATAACAACTCATTTTTAATTTTCTTGTAATTCAATCAAATTTTATAATGAATTTGAAATTTTTATTTATATATGTTGGGTATAGTCCAGTATGCATAAGTTCTAAAAGAATAAAGGTATGAAATGACCTTACAAAAAGAGATGGATGATGTTCTGAGACTAACTGCTATTTAAGGAGAGCTATTCAAGTGATAGAGAGCTCGAGTCTTGTATGGCAAAAGAAGAAAAGGATCTCGGGTCGGTATAATGTTAAAGGGTATGACGAGGACTTTAGCAGAGATAGGAGCTGATACCTCTCAGAATCACTAGGAGGTTCGGATCAAGTCTTATCCCAGGGACACACCATAAAGGTCTCGGCTACAACTTATGAAGGTGTCGGGCAAATAGCGCCAGAGCTTATCTCAGGATAATAACGATCCCCAAATAAAGATTTCCGAGATCTCGCTACAGTTACATATTAGTAAATTATTCATCTATTTCCCATACATTCCTGGATTATTTCATAACAAGGATTCTTGTTAAATTAAGCTTCTTACATAATAAGAATTTTAAGGATACGATGCCACCAAATCCGAAAGTCGATGCTTAAACTATGAAATATCGGTGATTTTCTCACAATGGGATTTTGGTTACTAGATTTCATAATATTTTGCCATATTAAGGAGATAATAATATCTATAAAAGAATATCAGCTATAACCAAATACGACTACTGAAACTTTGGTAAAAAATACTATAATCATCATTCAGCTTTCTTTTTTTAATAACCACAAGTAAAACCCTAACTTAAGTATAAGAGAGTTTTCGTTGGACAACTGGTTTTTTACCCCCATAACTCTCAATTGTGGTTGCAGATATTATGAGTTTGTATTAAAAGAAAAAGGGAGATCGTTACTGGTACACGGGATTAAGAAAAAAGATTTTTTACTACATCAACAATATAAATTATATATAAACATAATCCAAACATTTTTCAAATTCTAACAATGAATCTCAATTTATTTTTAGTGCCTGATTATATTTTATTAATTGAATTAATTAACACTCGTATTTTGATTTAATAAATTATAATTAAAATAAATTATGAATATATTATTTTAATTAAGTATCTATAAGTGAGAAGAAAAAGAAAGAAAAAGAGACATACTTTAATAAAAAGATCATGCAATGCAAGCATGATTTCATGTAATCTAGAAAACTTAATTGTCACCTACCAAACATCAGGTATCTAGGAAAAAATTTTATAAATTGATTTGAAAATAATGTGAAATGAGAGGTTGGCATTACATTGCACATTTCAAATAAATCAAAACTATTTTTTTGGCAAAATATTACTTTCTTTATCAAACATTTCCATATGAAAACCCTACCATAAAAATTAACGACTCTCTTTAATAAAAATAATAATGGCTCAATATGGACAACGAGTAAAGATATTAATATTAACAGGTTAAATTTATAATTTCAATTTGGGTTCTAAACTGGACCTATAAATCAAACAAGTATTTTATGGGTTTAATTTTAATAAAATAAAAAAAAACATATTTTACATCTGAATTTATAAAATAAAAATAAAAATAATAGCAAAAAATGATACTGAACGAGCCTCAGCTTCTGAATTCTTTGTAAAATTGGCAAAGATGCCACACTCAGGTTGTATTTGAAAATTATTACCTATATTGCAACGCTCAATGAAGTTACAAATGCAAAATTGCTTCAAGGTCAGAATTGGCTTTGTTCCACGGCCGCTTCTGTAAAATAAGAGGAGAAGAGGTGAGAAAGAAGAATAATGCATCTACATCAGTTTGGTTCTACTCTACCGAAATGCTCTATTTAGTTTTCCATAAATGACTTTGCTTTCAAGCAAACACAATTTACCTGATTAGATCATAGATTTGTATTCAGCTTCTGTCAGTGTTTTGTGAATTTTTTTCCCCCATTTAGTACCAAATTGTTGAAGAATACTTTTAGCTCAGATAGGATTTTGCAATTTCGTTCTTGACTTGTTGAGCATTGTAATGAATTTAGTAGCTAAATGTTGCATTGTCATTTGGTTCTTGACTTGTTGAGCATTGTAATGATTCTTAGGTTGATCTTTTTGCTTAAACAATTATTATGTTGCCTAACAAAACAACCCCAAATGATCTGATCAATGCAATTGAAACTACTCTCCTATGTTTTCACAATGCCCAACAGACAGGTTGATTTTCTATAGATTTTAACGGGATATCGTCAGCATAACTTTGTCGATCAAAATCTGCGAACAGCAGCCGGTGGTATAGCCCGAATGTTAGTAGCTTTGTGCAGCAGGGAAAATAATCCTGCTACAGAAGAGAATTGGCTGAACAAAATCTTCTACAAATCACTTTCTATTATAATATTACAGGATTCAAACTAAACATACATTTATATCTAGTTTTCAGTATAGATATGCTTCAATACAACCAAGCTTGTTTCTTCACTTGCGGAAAATAGTAAAAAAGAAGAACAATTGATGTGTATTTTACAAGTCCGAGGATGCTTCATCAAGCACATGCATATGTGAAACTTCAACAACTGAATTCTTAAGCTGAACTTTAAGATCCTAAGAATTCATCAACTCTGGAATTGGCTGATCTTGACAAAAACTTCATGCAAATGGGTGGACGAATCCCGGCAAGAGCAAGTATGGAATTGGGCAAATTCCATATTCCATCGCCGCAAATCAAACCAGAAGCAACTGCCGGACCAAAAGTATCTGCTTTTGCCTTGTCTATCTTTTCCCAGATGAACAAAATCAAACTTCCGACACACATATCAATGGCGAAGTATGGCCCCAAGTAAAACGGAATTGCCATTGCCATTGGGAGCGGAATGAACCTTGCTCTCTCCTTACCTAGTAAATCTCTAATCACGTTTATCAGTATGGCACCTCCAAAAAACACGTAACAAAGCAAGAGACAATCCTTTGGCAGAGCTGAGAAACCTTCTACTCCCAATTTAGCCATGCCGCGAAACACTATAGCAAAGGGAGCAGGATATTCACTTCCAGGAACTCCAAGATCATCGAAGGACTTGTAGAAAAGCCAAAAGACGCAGGGAGAGATTACACAACCCATTGCAGTACCAATCACTTGGCTAACAAACATGGATCGGGGAGAAGCCAGAGTCAGGTAACCGGTCTTGAAATCCTGTGTCAAGTCAGAAGCGGTTGAGACAATGTTCATCATGACTCCACATGCTGCTAAGCCTGCCAGAACTCCGCCATTTGACGAATAGGGTAAATATTTGATCTATAAGAATAATATATCTTTAATTTTTTTTAATTTTTATGATAGTTGTTTTAATTTTTAGGTTTTATATTTTATATTTTATTTATTTTAAAATTTACGTTAAAAGGACGAGAACGAATTTTAGTTGGTTATTAACTTCAAATTAAATAAATAAAAGAGACCAAATCTAGAAGACGAAGGAGGTCAACTAGAATACTTGTAGGGGCTCTCTCAATAATGATGTGTTTAGTTCATTCTAATTGTTTAATAAAAATGCATATAGTTACTTAATTAACATTAATAAAGGTGTTTAAAATATTAAATCAATCATGATAACGATAAAATATGTTAACGTCCTTCGTAACTATTTATAATTAAAATAATATTAAAATTAGTCAATAATTAAAAATAAATTATGAATTACAAATTTTTATATAAATTCGTATATACAAATTAATATATTAATATTATATTATTATCATAAGTTTTATATTTTTACAAGAATAAATAAAAATTTAAAGAGTTAAAATAATTAAAATTATCATAGATATGAAATTTTCTTGTAATTCAATCAAATTTTATCATGAATTTGAAATATTTATTTATATATGTTAGGTATAGTCTAGTATGAATAAAACCTAAAAGAATAAAGGTCTGAAATGACCTTACAAAAAGATACGGATGGTGTTCTGAGACCAACTGTTACCTAAGGAGAGTTATTTAAGTGATAGGGAGCCTGGGTCTTGTATGGCAAAAGAAGAAAAAGGTCTCGGGTTAGCATAATAATAAAGGGTATGGCGAGGACTTTAGGAGAGATAGGAGCTGAGAACTCTCAGAATCACTAGGAGGTTCGGATCAAGTCTTTTCCCAGGGACGCATCTTAAAGGTCTCGGCCACAGCTTACGAAAGTCTCAGGCAGACAGCGCCAGAGCTTATCTCAGGATAATAACGATCCCCAAACAAAGATTTTCGAGACCTCGCTATAGTTACTATAAACGGTCGACCGTTTAGGGGTTACTGTAACACTGTTCATGCACTATTTATGACATTATTCATAGTTACTATAGTAACCGGTTGGAGAAAACGGTCAATTGGTTTGCTGGAAAAATGGATTTTTTAAGAAAATTTTTACGATTTATGAGGATATTTTGGTCTTTTCACTTTTTATTTATATATACCCATTTTCCCAACAATTCATTAAGCTTCTCTCACTCTCCAAAAACGTAAAAATCCTTCTCCCCCTCTCTAAAATTTTGTCTCCCTCTTCTCTCACCATTTCTTCGTCATTTCTCAAATCTCCTTCGATTAAATTCAAAATTTTCACCCCAAAAAGGATACCTTATAACATTCTCTATAAATTGGTACTCAATTTGGGCTAAGAAGTGCAAGAATTAAGATTGACGAAATTGGAGTTTCAAAGACAAGTTGGGGTTTTTGAGTTTCAACTGCAAATTATGGTTCCTAGGGGTTTGAACAAGTAACCGGTAAGTCGATTAGCTCATTCTAAGCATGATTTTAGAATTATGAGCATATTGAAATTTGTATATTACTGTTCATCAAGAAATTTGAGTTTGATTTTGTATAGAAAATGTAGATTAATGCTTTATAGTAATGATTAGAAGTATTTAACGACAAATATACGTTAATTCATCGTTTGAACAAGTATGTGTATTTTTGCCGAAAATGTAAACCTTGTGAAATTGTGTTGTAAACAGATAATTGAACTCGAAAAGCTATGATATTAGAAGTATATGAGTTAAATATTGATTAGAAGTGAATATTAACATTTGAGAGAAATATTGGAAATTATTTGGTAATGTGAAGTTGAAGATGACATTAGTCATGGGATTTCGTTGTTGGGAATCGGTTAAATGACCCTAGTTAGAAAGCCTCGCGAAGTTAGATGTGTCAAGTTAAGGAAATTTAGACATGACGACCACAACATTTGCATTTTATGCATAAATAATAAGTGATTAGAATTTCATAAATTCATAATGCTATATATATATATATATATGTGTGTGTGTGTGTGTGTATTATAGGCACCGAACATCTAGGAGAGGAACACACTAGGCGTGGGGTATAGTGTTGGGAGTGAATACCCTCCCCGTTACGGTGAGTGGATTTAAACTATTTTTATGATTTTTAAACTACTTTATGAATCTTACTGTTTTATATTTTAAGAAATAGATTTGATACTGTTGCTATTGAAAGAAATGCGAGTGGTCTGTGATGTTTAAAATTATTTGCAAATGGCCAGGAGGCCAAGTTTGATGTTAAATATGTATGTCTATATTGTGATTGGAAATGAAATTAAGTTTGAATATATACATGTTTCTAGCTTTAAAATTGGTGATAGCTGGGAGGGCTAAGTATGTATATAACTGTAACTACAGGATAATAGCCTAGAGACGGACCTATAAAAGACCGCCTAAGTGAGTGTGCCGCAGCTGGGGCAGTTATATGGATGAATATTATGATGTTACCTATCTGCGGGATTGTCGAAGACAGTCATGAATGTCACCACATGACTACTCGAGGCGAATGTCAGTGATGAGCTATTTTTAAGAAATCATATGCATTCTTGATATTACAAATAAATGTTTTTATTAAATAAGCATAATTTCTGTGTATAAAACTCACTGACGGTCTCGGGGTTAACATGACCAAGGTAATCACCGAGAATAGGAGCCAGCTTAATGATTTGTGTGACAGACCATATTTTTATTAAACTAACATTGTTTTATGTGCATTTACAAAATGTTTTATTTAAATTATATTTATTTCTACTCATGAAATATATCTCTATATACTCACCCCCCTCATCTTCCAATTTTCAGGAAATCAATGGCAGCTCAGTAGAAAAGCGGTTCTTACAGGTAGTAGTGATCAGTTAAGGGCGTACGTTCTCAGGTATTGTAATCATTCCCGACTCTGACTCGAACAGACTAGTTCACTGGGTAGTGTTTGAAAAATTGTTTCATGTATGTATTTATTTATAAACAAGGAATGAGGTAATTTATTAAATACTCAATTTGTATTGTAAATTAAACACATTTTTATTTGTGGCATGACTTGATTATTGTCTTAGATAAACATGATTATAGTTGAATATGTTTTAAGAATTGTTTTGGAAATTATTTTGAAAATACATGTGAGTATATACAGGGGGTAGGTACCCGAGCAGCCTTACAGGCCTGAGGGACATATTATGGGATTAAAAATGTGTTTCGAGGGTTTGTAGCGGTTGTCACGTATGAACGACACGGGCGGGGGCATGACAGTTACATATTAGTGAAAGATTAATCTCTTTCCCATACATTCTTGGATTATTCCATAACAATGATTATTGCTAAATTAAGTTTCTTACATAATAAGAATCCTAAAGATACGATGTCACCAAATTTGGAAGTCGACGCTTAACCTATGGAATCTCCGTGATTCTTGCTCAGTGGGATTCTGGTTACTAGATTTCATAATATCCTGCTATATTAAAGAGATAATAACATCTATAAAAGAATATCAGCTATAACTAAGTACGACTACTTAAACTTTAGTGAAAAATATTATAATTCTCCTTTAACTTTCTCTTTTTAATAACCACAAGTAAAATCCTAACTTAAATATCGGAGGATTTTCATCAGACAACTAGTTTTTCACCCCCATAACTCTTAATTATGGTCGCATGTATTATGAGTTTGTATTAAAAGAAAAAGGGAGATCGTTGCTGGTGCACGGGATTCACAAAAAGAATTTTTTGTTGCATCAACAATATAAATTATATATAAATATAAACCAAACAATTTTCAAATTCTAACAATGAATCTCAATTTATTTTTAGTACCTAATTCTATTTTATTAATTGAATTAATTAACACTCGTATTTTGATTTAATAAATTATAATTAAAATAAATTATGAATATATTATTTAAATTAAGTATCTATAAGTAAGAAAAAAAGAAAGAAAAAGAGACCTACTTTAATAAAAAGATCATGCACTGCAAACATGATTTCATGTAATCTAGAAAACTTAATTGTCACCTACCAAACATCATGTATCTAGAAAAAAAATTTATAAATTGATTTGAAAATAATATGAAATGAGAGGTTGGCATCATTGCACCTTTCAAACAAATCAAAATTATTTTTTTGGCATAATATTACTTTCTTTATCAAACATTTCCATATGAAAACCCTACCATATAAACTAACATATAAACTAACGGCTCTCTTTAATAAAAATAATAATGGCTCGATATGGACAACGAATAAATATATTAATATTAATACGTTAAATTTATAATTTCAATTCCGATTCTAAATCAGATCTATAAACTGAACAATTATTTTATGTTTTATGGGTTTAATTTTAACAAACTAGTAAAAGATATATTTTACATTTAAATTTATAAAATAAAAATGAAAATAATAGTAAAAAATGATACCTCAGCTTCTGAATTCTTTGTAAAATTGGCAAAGATGCCACACTCAGGTTGTATTTGAAAATTGTTACCTATATTGCAATGCTCAATGAAGTTACAAATGCAATATTGCTGCAAGGTCAGAATTGGCTTTGTAACACAGCCCGCTTCTGTTAAATAAGAGGAGAAGAGGTGAGAAAGAAGAATAATGCATCTACATCAGTTTGGTACTACTCTACCTAAATGGTCTATTTAGTTTATCATAAATGACTTTGCTTTCAAGCAAACACAATTTACCTGATTAGATCATAGATTTTTATTCAGCTTTAGCACATCAAATTTCAGTTTATATTTTGTTATTGCAACCTTGGTTACTCTGTCTGTCAATGTTTTGTGAATATTTTTCTCCCATTTAGTACCAAATTGTTGAAGAATACTTTTAGCCCAGATTGGATTTTGTAGTTTGGTTCTTGACTTGTTGAGCTTTGTAATGATTTTAGTAGCTAAATGTTGCATTGTCATTTGGTTATTGACTTGTTGAGCATTGTAATGATTCTTAGGTTGATCTTTTTGCTTAAACAATTATTATGTTGCCTAACAAAACAACCCCAAATGATCTGATCAATGCAATTGAAACTACTCTCCTATGTTTTCACAATGCCCAACAGACAGGTTGATTTTCTATAGATTTTAACGGGATATCGTCAGCATAACTTTGTCGATCAAAATCTGCGAACAGCAGCCGGTGGTATAGCCCGAATGTTAGTAGCTTTGTGCAGCAGGGAAAATAATCCTGCTACAGAAGAGAATTGGCTGAACAAAATCTTCTACAAATCACTTTCTATTGTAATATTACAGGATTCAAACTAAACAAACATTTATATCTAGTTTTCAGTATAGATATGCTTCAATACAACCAAGCTTGTTTCTTCACTTGCGGAAAATAGTGAAAAAGAAGAGCAATTGATGTGTATTTTACAAGTCCGAGGATGCTTCATCAAGCACATGCATATGTGAAATTACTCTTCTACGTTTTCATGATGCCAACAGACAGGTTGATTCTCTACAGATTTTAACGGGATATCGTCAGTATAACTTTGTCGATCAAAATCTGCGAACAGCAGCCTGTTGCATAGCCTGAATGTTAGTAGCTTTGTGTAGCCGGGAAAATAATCCTGCTACAGAAGAGAATTGGCAGAACAAAATCTTCTGCAAATCACTTTCTATTACAATATTACAGGATTATTCAAACTAAACATACATTTATATCTAGTTTTCAGTATAGATATGCTTCAATACAACCATGCTTGTTTTCTTCACTTGCGGGAAATAGTAAAAAAGAAGAAAATTTGATGTGTATTTTACAAGTCCGAGGATGCTTCATCAAGCACGTGCATATGTGAAACTTCAACAACTGAATTCTTCAAAAGCTGAACTTTAAGATCCTAAGAATTTATCAACTCTGGAATTAGCTGATCTTGACAAAAACTTCATGCAAATGGGTGGACGAATCCCAGCAAGAGCAAGTATGGAACTGGGCAAAGTCCATATTCCATCGCCGCAAATCAAACCAGAAGCAACTGCCGGACCAAAAGCATCTGCTTTTGCCTTGTCTATCTTTTCCCAGATGAACAAAATCAAACTTCCGACACACATATCAATGGCGAAGTATGGCCCCAAGTAAAACGGAATTGCCATTGCCATTGGGAGCGGAATGAACCTTGCTCTCTCCTTACCTAGTAAATCTCTAATCACGTTTATCAGTATGGCTCCCCCAAAAAACACGTAACAAAGCAAGAGACAATCCTTTGGCAGAGCTGAGAAACCTTCTACTCCTAATTTAGCCATGCCGCGATACACTATAGCTAATGGAGCAGGATATTCACTTCCAGGAACTCCAAGATCATCGAAGGCCTTGTAGAAAAGCCAAAAGACGCAGGGAGAGATTACACAACCCATTGCAGTACCAATCACTTGGCTAATAAACATGGATCGGGGAGAAGCCAGAGTCAGGTAACCGGTCTTGAAATCCTGTGTCAAGTCAGAAGCGGTTGAGACAATGTTCATCATGACTCCACATGCTGCTAAGCCTGCCAGAACTCCGCCATGTGACGAACCAGCCCATGCCCCGATTGTAAAGATTGCAAGCTTTCCATAGGTGGATGCGAGGGACCAATCAGTGAGTCCGCAGCCATATGCGTTACAGAAGGCTAAGGTTGGTGCAAATATGTAGATAACCAATACATAGTACCATTTAAGTTGATGAAAGATGTGTGGAAGAGTAATCATAGAAATGACAGAAATTGTCACATAGCCTGTAACAGCAAACCATGCCGGAATTTGATCTTTAAGGAAGAGACGTGTGCGGCGCTGGTCATCATAAGAAAGTTTATCGA
>JAXCLQ010063290.1:0-15753 GCA_035584115.1 Cedrela odorata | reverse complement strand
GCGCCTGGAAATCTATTTCATGCGTCGCACTTCCGCTGCAAGCAAAACAGAGCATGATCGTTTTTCAGTTCTGTTCACTTCATGCTTGAATTTAAACGTCTTTGGTGCTCGATAGATGGCTAGCACATGTCTTTCATGAGAATTTTTTGTTGGCATATAGGTGGACTAATTCCTTTAATGTTCGCGATTGACCATCCAATAAACATCTTGTGTTTTCATAACACTCTCAAAAGCTTTATCTCCTGTTCCATATTTAGAGAAGTTGAAACAATAACAGGTAATATAGATGAATCACTTAAGAATGTATACCTGAGATGAATCGGAAGTAGCTTAAGCTCCAACTCCGGTGGTTTTTTTGGTTGTCTCTTACTCGTTCTAAGCTCCTCAAATGGTCATTTGATGAAGATGGAGGTTGAAGCTTCTAATTGGTTAACACATTCAATGATGTTTGGATTTTTTGAGTTTGGCGTGCCGATTTGACAAGCTTCAAATGGATCTTGTGGAGTGGTGATTTGAATTATTTCTTTGACGCATCCATCCACAACATCTACCCTATTGCAGTTGCCAACATCATGTGGATGTTTCATTACTTTTAACATTGAATGTTACTTTTTCATCTTGAACTCTTAGTATGAGTTGACCTTTCTGCACATCAATGAGAGTTCTTCCTGTTGCTAAGAAGGGCCTACCCAAAATGATGGGTATTTCTTGATCTTCCTCCATGTATAGCACGATGAAATCTGCAGTAAATATGAATTTATCCATTTTCACCAATATATCTTCTATAATTCTCCTTGGATACTTGATTGATCGATCAACTAGCTATAAGGATACTGTAGTAGGTTTTACTTCTCCCATACCAAGTTTCCTAAAAACAGATAATGACATTAAGTTAATGCTTGCACTAAGATTGCATAATGCTTTATCAAAGAATATATCACCAATAGCGCAAGTAATCGTGAAACTCCCCAAATCTTTAAGTTTGGGCGGTAGCTTTTTCTACAAGATTGCACTACATTCTTCGGTTAAAGCTACCATTTCATGTTCTTCCAACTTTCTTTTATTTAATAAGATCTCCTTCATGAACTTCACATAGTTGGGCATCTGTTCCAGAGCATCTGCAAAAGGGATATTAATTTGTAATTTTTAAACACTTCTAAAAATTTAGAAAATTGCTTATCTATTTTCTGCTTCTGGAATCTTTGAGGGAATGGTAATGGTGGTTTGTATGGTGTGGGATAGTCCGGAAACAATTTTGATTTTGGCTTCTCCGTTTCTTTTTGTTCGGCCATTACTTCATCTTCTATTTTTCTAGTTTCTCCTTCTTCATTAGTTCTTTTGACAGGATCCTTTAGCTCTTTACCACTTTGTAATGTGATAACCTTAACGTGCTCCCTAAGATTTGTCTCTGTGTTACTTGGTAGGGTTCCTTGAGGTCTTACATTCAGTAGATTTGAGATCTGACCCATTTGCACCTCTAGATTTCGGATGGAAGTAGCTTGATTCTGGAGTGTGGTATCTGTTCTTGTCATAAATTGATTAGTGTTTGTAGTGAGTTGAGCAAATGCTTCTTCAAGTGACGGTTTGTTGGATTGTTGTTGTTGTTGAAATGGTGGCAGATACGGTTGTCTGGGTCGATTGTTGTCATTCCATGCAAGGTTTGGACAATTATTCCATCCTGGATTGTCTATGTTGGAGTACGGGTTATTTTGTTGTCTATTGCCCATAAAAAATGTTTGGCTTGTCTGTTCGTTATCGCACTGCCCATTGGAATGGTCCCCTCCACAAAAATCACAGAATCTCAGCTGAGTGTGAATGACATTAGTTGTTAAGTTTTCGAGTTGCTTGGTTAATGTCTCAACTTGAGTAAAGAGTTTAGTCAAGACATCATTTTCTTGTATTTCATAAACCTTTTTCGGAGTTGCTCTTTCTGATGGCCATTGATAGGCATTTACAGCCATTTCTTCTAGTAAGTCCCAAGCGGCTTGATGAAGTTTTCCCAAAAGTGCTCCACCAGCTGCGGCGTCTACCAATGTTCTCGTGGAACTCCCCAAACCGTTATAGAATGTGTGTAGTTGCAGCCAATCAGCAACTCCATGATATGGACACTTTCTTAGTAAATCTTTGAATCTTTCCAATGCTTCGTATAATGACTCTCCATCAAATTGTCTGAATGTTGCTATCTTGGTTCATAGTCTTGCAGTCTTGGATGGTGGAAAATATTTAGCAAGAAATTTGTGTGCCAAGACATCCCATGTGGTAATACTTCTTAATGGCAAAGAGTTGAGCCAGCTTTTGGCTTTGTCACGGAGAGAGAATGAGAACAATCTCAATCTGATTGCATTATCAGTAACGCCATTGTGCTTAAAAGTATCGCAGATCTCCAAACAGCTGTCAATGTGGGCATTTACATCATCGTTCAGAGACCCACCAAACTGATTGTTCTGTACCATATGCATAATTGCTGGCTTGATTTCAAATTGTTAGCCGCAATGGTTGGTCGCCGTATTGCCGAGGCATTACCCACTGTGGGTAGGGCATAATCGCGTAATGCTCGAGTATTCTCAACATGTACTGGTACCATGTTTTCTCAACATGTATTGGTACCATGTTTTATGCATTGTTTGGTTCTTTAGCCATAGTGTTAAGTGAGTGTGAATATTGAGGTGAATCAAACAAATTTCCAATAGAAGTTTCAGAATTACCTTTCACCAAACGACGAGAATGGAGATCACCATACCACTCAAACATAGATTAAAAACAACAAAATAAAAACAAAAGAAGCAACAATTATGATATATATATATATATATATTATAACAATATAAAATATAATAAAATAAAAGAGTGGGTAAAACCTTTCTCTTGAAATAAAAATAACGAAAAATAAATAACATACTTAAAATAAATTAACAATAGATGGTAGAACCAACCATATAAAAATAAAATAAAAGAGGGGTAAAACCTTTCTCTTGAAAAATAACGAAAAATAAATAACAAATTAAAAGAAGTTAACAATAGGTGGTATAACCAACCATGTAAAATAAAACAATAAACAAGTAAAAAAATTAACAATAGGTGGTAGAATCAACCATATAAAATAAACAAACAACCATATAAAAGAATTTTCTTTTTCTTTTTCTCTTTTTATTTATTTGTTTATTTTATTTTATTTTATTTATTTTTTAAACAAAGAAAAATAGATAAATAAATAAATAAAATACCACTCTCAACACCAAAAAAAATACCTGCAAGAAAGGAAAAAAATTAAAAATAAATATAAAATACCAAATTAAATTGAGTTATGTAGTATCAGTATTAATTTAAACAAACAATCCCCGGCAATGGTGCAAAAACTTGTTGTGCAAAATTGCAAGTGTACGAATCAAACAAGTAATAGAGTGATAAAATAAGTATCGTCCCACAAAGATTGTTGTAAATTAATTCGCAAGACTTGGCATAACTCAGATTTTATTTGGTTAACAAAATTTGATGGATAGAAAATTAAAACTAAAATTAAATACAAATAAAATAAGTGAATAAGATTAATTAGTTAAAAACTCTAGGGTTATGATTTTACCCTAATTAATTAGTTCCTCCCCTTTTTTTTTTTAACAAGAATTAATTATTTGGTTGCTAGTTGAGTATCCCTAAATTATTCACATAGCCCCTCCCGAGGTCTAAGGAAAATACCCTATAATGCTTACTTGTTATGTTCCCATGCAAAGTTAAAACATTAAATGATTCATTAAGATTTATAGATCTGTTTTAATAACTAAAACAATTTTGAATTTTTTTATTTATTCGATTTTGAATCTTAATGAACTTTTTACACAAACCATGTAGGTATATTCCTATCCTACATGTAATTTATGACATTCAATACAATGAATTAAGACATATAAATTAGCTTCCGCTATCATTATGGTTAATAATTCAACTAAATAGTGATCAATTATTTAGAAGTATTAAGAGTAATATTGAATGCATCAACCAAGATAGAAAATCCATAATTAAATTAATCAAAGGGTTGGAACTTCAAAGTTAGGTTACATCATAACCCTAGAAAAAAATAGATTTACTCCATAAAAAAATAAAATATAACAAAGATTAAATAACAAAACATAAAAAAAAAAGATAATGAAAACTTAGTGGTTTGAAGCTTTGCCGTAGAGTTTCCTTATTTTCTTTGTTCCTCCTTTTCTTTGCTCCTCCTTTCTAAGCTCTCTCTCTCTCTCTAATGTCTTGAATTCTTATTTCAAAACCAAAAACTAACATACAATTACAATCTCATTGCTCACTATTTATAGATGGAAAAATGAGGAAAATGAAAAATTAAATAATAATGCCAACAACCATTCTCCACTTAACATTTAAGTCTTTTTATTTATTCAATTCCAAATTAAATAATTCTTCACCTAATTCTCCACTTAAATGAATGATTTCAATTCATCCATGTGTCGCACACACATATCTTTTATTCATCAAATGAAAAACATACCAAATGTCAAACAATAATCATTAAATGGCCATTAATCATATTAATGTTTCATTATAATATATTAATCTTATTAATATATTAGAAAGAAATATAAACATATATATATTAATATCATTACTTTAACAATAATAATATACATATATTTTCACTAATGATTTCTTTAATCAAAATTAAAGAATTAAATCCTAACCATTGATTCAAAATGAATGGATAAAATTTAATCAAAATATTTGATACTTGATAACATCATATGGTGCCATTTGTCAACCAAGGAACCATTTGATTAAATAACATTTATTTAATCAATAATGAATAAACTCATTTATTCATTAAAATCCATTTTCTATCAATTTTATCCTAAATGAAAAATACAAAGAGATTTAATAATTTATTTAATAATAATAAAATCAACAATATCTAAGTCAAAATTCAAGTTTAAATAGATAAAATAATACTATAAAAATAGAGTTATCACATTCCTTCTTCAAGAAGGAGTCCGTGAAAGGGACGTGTTTAGGATTTTGATTGGATGTGGGTATGGGCCTTTGGGCTGCTGGCATGAATGATTTTGGGCTGGATCTAAGGATGGAAATAGGACCTGTATAGTAATCCTTCAGGTTTAAGAAAATCCTTTTTGTGGAATAGTTGAGCTAGGTTATTGTTGGCCCAGTTGGCAACACATAAAAGGGGGTGAATTGGGTTTTATGAAATTTTACTCAATTTAAATGCTCAATGAAATAGAGGTTAAAAACACAGCAGTAGATAAAGAGATTCAGGGATAAGATAGTTGCAAACACTGATTTATAGTGGTTCAGTAATTCAGGCATATGTCCACTCTCTCGGTTAGGTATCTACACCGAAGTTTAACTAACTCTTTGTTTTCTTCGGGTCAAGTAAAACCCAGTACAACTTCTTCTTAAATGGTGAGGGCAACTTTACACTTTTCTATCAAGCGGGAGAAGAGAAACCCATCACAATATTAAAAATAAGGTTTCTATTTTTGACTCTCTAGCAAGAGTTGATAATACTGAACTCTCAAATGAATTTTCTCTCAAAATAAATGCACAAAATAATAATAGGAAGAGAGAAAAGAACTCAGATGTGTGTTTTCAGATTTGACAAAATGTGAGCTAAAGTTGCTTTTGATTTTTCTCAGTATGTATCACACTCATCTTGTCTTTAGATTTCTCCCTTTTATATTTGCAAACTTGTTAAGGAGTGTTTTTTTGTAACGGCTCTTTTTTCCGTAATTGAAAATGTCCGTTGAGAAGTTCAAATATTACCGTTATAATTTGAAAAAAAATAAAGTGTCGATACCTTACTCTATAGTGTCAATACCTTTGTTAATTTTAAACCTCAGCATCAACCTGATTTTATTGGGTGTCGACTTCTTGAGATTGTATTAATTCTGTCTGATTTGAGAATTTATTTTCCCAAAAAAATGTTTCAATACCTATTGATAAAGTGTCAATACTTCTATGTGAGTGTCGACTTCTTTCTTGTGAGTGTCGATCTGTCTGTTCTCAATGATTTTGGAATTTGAATGTCGATACTGTCAGTTTGTATTATCGACTCCTTTACTTGTATCGATCTGCCTTCACTTGAATGTCGACCTGGTGAATCAGGGTGTAAACCTCTTTAATACAAAATGTCGACCTCTTTACTGGTAGTGTCGACCTCTTTACTCTGATTCGACCTGTTCAAACTTTTAACACATTTTTCTTAATACACCACATTAGTTTAACATATATAACTTAATTTATGCAAATTTTTATCAACATGTTTATTCATTTATCTCCCCCTTAATCCTTTAATTTCTTTTACTATATGTTCATCATCAAAAATAAAATATATGCATATATCAGATATCAAATCCTATAATAACATTTTTGTTTGGGAGTGAGGATCTAAGGAACTTGTGTTGGATCAAAAGGCCTGGGAAGAACTGGATCTGGACTCTTTTCCTAATAAGGTTCGTAGAGAACGTCTCATTGTTTGCTGCTTTGAAGTATTACTTGTGAGATTTCCAGTATTCTTTGGGGAGTCTAGGTGGGTTAAGGATAGATGCAACTGCACCTGTGTCAATAAGAGCAGTGAGGTTTATGGGTTTGTCATATTTAAGGGGTCGGATAATGACTGAGATGTTAGGGATAATGTAGTGAGAGGAGGTTATATGGGAAGGCTGTGTTGGTAGGAGTTGGTAAGACTGATAAGAATCAAATGATTCTATATTAGAGGATGTTGGTGTTAAGGGTAAATGCTTCTTGTTGCTGATGATGAAGAGAGTGTCTTTTGATTGGTCTTCTTGTTCTGAGAAGATGGATTCAATGTCAGAAGCAAGGTCTTCATGGTAAATAGTAGAGATCATTTTCAGGACTTTGTCTTCATGGTCACGTTTGGGCATTGTTTGGCAAAGTGGCATTTCTTATGGCATATAAAGCATCGATCTGGTTTGTATAGGGTTTTCTTCTGTTTGAAGAATCTTTTGACTCGAAACTTTGGTTTTCTAGAGGTATGGTTTGAATCTCTGTTTTTTCTGAAATGCTTCCTTTTGTGCTTGTAAGAAAATCACAATTGCGAGAGTCTCTTTTGCATTTGATCTTAAGGTTATTTCTGTTATAGACTTGACCTAGTTTCTTCTAAATAACGGAGTACTCTTTAAGGAATTTGGAGCTGTTACAAAGCTTTTGTAATTGAAGTAGGACATATTGGTGAAGGTCTCCAAGTGAGACATTTCCCAATGTCATTCTTTGGGAGGAGAGGAAACGAAGTGTTTCTGAGCCAAGGGTTCAGCGAGTTGGTTCAGGAAGGCTTGTTTGAGGTTGGGGTCGTCTAATCCACCAATGATGTAGAATCGTTCTCTGATCATTTTGAAGTGTTTGTTGAGGTCTTTGGGCTTGAATGAGCAATATTTGAGTTTGAAAACTCTTCACGTGTTTTATCTTCTACATGTGTCGGTAGTCACCAAGCTTAAGTAATCATCTCTCTGAAAGAACCTGTCATTCTAGTTATAAAGTCTAGAATAACAGATTATGCTGTAGCGTCTGGTCTTAACATCTTGGTATTGCACCATGAAGTCATTTCATGGATGTGATTTCACTGATCTTCTAACCTACAATCATTAAAGGTAATGTTTGTCAGGGGTTTAGGATATAGTCATGTGTTTGGGTTCGAGAAGGAGGATTTTTTGATGAGGAAATGTCTTCATCAAGTTCATGGATTGTGGGTTATTGGTATGATGATTCTACTTGTTGTTGGGTAAAGGCTGGGTAGATGAAAAAAGGGTCTGGTTCTGGTTCACTTTCTGGTTCTATAATGGTAAAGGAAACCGAGTAAGAGTGACCAATTTAGTGTATGGGTCATTAGGTGTTGTGATGACTCTTAATTTCTGGACTGAGGAGTCATAATGGTTGACTTGATGTACACTTTAACTTCCTTCTACTTCTACTTAAGCTGCTACATCATTTAGTATTTCTTTCTAGTATGTGCAAATTGCTGCTCTTTCTCTTTTAGCATTAACTGTTGTTTCAGTTAACCAAGTAGAGAGAGGGTTGATTTTCATTTAGGGTTGATGTGGTGGTTTATGAGGTGCTAACGTTGGTTCTTATAAGGGAAGTAGGGGTTGGTAATACAGTTGTGGTTGGTATAGTTGTAGCTGGTAATATGGTGAGGATTGTGGTTGTGAGGAAGACTAAAAAGAGGAAGACTGAGAATAGGAGTATTATCTCTATCTTTTGGGTCATGGAAGTGACTTGTGTTGTTGTGCTTCTAACTGCTGTCTGCGTTTAAGGAAGAAGTTGGAGTCTCCGAAGAGACTTGTGTATACAGATTGCTGAAATGATAATGGTTGGGACATGGGAGGGAATAAGGATGGTGGTTCTGGTAAGGAATCTATTTGGTCAAAGGGATGCATGGGTTGGGAGAAGATAGCCTTTTCTTGTTATATCTGAAGTGAATAGTGAAAACCATGCTCTGCTTCACGTGGGTAGCGAAAATGCGACGCTCGAAATCAATTTTCGGTCGCACGACCGCCGCCGGGAAGCCATGGCCATCTCATGGACTTGAAGAATAGGCCTCCAACGGATTTGGACATACATACATGCATGTTTTGGCTTTCAAAACAATTTTTAAAATTCAAATCACAAGCTTAGAAGTCTCACTTCTTTGTTGTGATCTGGTGTAGCAAGAGAACGCTTCCTCAGATGGTCCACACGTCGGAGTGATGATGCCGATTCTGACTTATTTGGGATCTTCAAGCTTTAGTTTAAGCTTCATCAAGCTTAACCAAGCTTTCTCTCTCCAGATGCTCTCTTCACTCTCTTCTATTTTCGCTCTGGTTCACAACCAAGCTCAACCAAAGATTGCTCCACTAAGCAGCTCATGGTTGAAGAAGAAGAATACTTACTCAGTTTTTCTCAAAAACAGAGAAGACACATCACGTATTCTGTATGTGTTAGGCTTAACACACTTAAGCCTTGTTTAGCTCTTCCACCGACGCCACCTAAGCTTAACCCATTTATATTCAATTCAACAATTGAATTAATGCAAACAATGAGTCATGGTTAGGTTGGTGGCTTGCATTGATTACTCTTAATCAATTGCATGTATTACAATAATACACATATACATTAATTATTATTAATAAGAGAGAGAGTATACATACATACATATATATATATTAACATTTAATATTAAGATATTTATTATTATATTAATATAATTGATATTTATATTTTATGATTATATTAATCATATTAAATATAATATTCATATATCAATATCATAATATTCGTAAATCATATTTACGGTATCCCATAATTAAACAGAAATATTTTTCACGCATACATGTGCTAGCGCATTAGAGCCAGGATATATATTCTTTACAATAAAGAATCAAATCGCTACCCAATCAATATCTGTACAATATTATTAACCAATTAATGATTATTATATAGTAGCAATAGCCATCATCATCAAGTAACCGATTATGTGTGTGATCCCGTGGGTTCACTGTGAACTGGACATGGGTGATCACAAACTCCTTCGTATCACTTTGGTTAACCAAAGTTCCCAATGATCATGACCGACCTCTAGTAAAACGTCATGATTCCCAGACCCCTAGACACTAATGAATCCATATAGTCATACGTGCATGTAGTAAAGTTTCTCAACTATCAACTCCCAATCGAGTGCAGGTCATGAAATTGTCAAACCCCTAACTCAATTATAGGAACAGAGTCTCAAATCATATACGGGAATCATGTATTCATAAACACCTTTCCAGAAACATGTACTCTGGCCAGATATTTCATTTCTCATGTATGACACCCCACCTAGGATCTCAAGCTCTAATATTTGAGCAAGCAGATTCTATCTTAGTCATCACCTTTCCTCATACACCAAGAACAAATTGCCAGCAAGTTTCTTTCACTAGGCGTGGCTAGCCTGGTGTGATATACACAAGTGAACAATGTGCCTTAGTACAGAAGGCAGCCGTGACACCTCAAGTCAAAGAACTAGTGGTACACTAGTATAGCTGTGTGACGTATCATTGACTGTGGATAATCATCCATGTGATTTGTCACGTTTGGTCACGTTCTCCAACGATTACTCATGTTTATACTCTTGTGACATGAGACTCATCACCTAACTATTAGCATCAAATATTAATCTTTGACAGCAATAAAACATATCAGTCATGTAATATCATACTCCCATATGACAATACCTCAACTAGGAATTAATTCGGATGTATTTAAATCAAACTCTGTACTCATATCTACAACTCCTTACAAATAGAGTCCTGATGTCATAATACATCACGGGATCTCATTCTGCATTTTATATATAATATATATATATATATGCAACTGTATATAAAAAATGATATAACAACCATTTTATTAATCGTAAACTAATTTACAATTAATTACAACTTCAATATCCCTATCAATGACCCCCAGCTCACAACTTGCCTCAAGTTGCAAGTACAGATAATAGGCGCAGTCCCAACTGGCCTTACCTTTGTGGGTATTATACACTATCAAATGGTGTATCGAGTACAAGATCATGCCATAGACATCGCCCTACCTAATCAGACCTCAGATTCCAACTACGAACATGCCTATATCGGCACAGTCCAGACCTCATATAGTGACCATAACTGTTCCAGCGTTGAGTGTTGTTTGGACTGTGCCGATATAGGCGTGTTCGTAGTTGGGAAATCTGGTGTCTAATAAAGAGATTTTGGATGTCATCGGAAGTTCTTTACGACTATGAAAAGTAAAGGTGAATCTGATACCACCAAAGTGAAGATGTGTGAAGTTTTCTTGTATCCATGTGGTGATTAGATAGTCTAGGATGTCGCTCTGTACAAACTGTTCCGACTAGGTTGCCGAAAGTTGGTGTGCATTGAATTTACTACACTGTACATATTCTTTGCACTTAGGGGGAGATGGAGGAGAGATAAGGATTTTTATGGAGTCGGTAAGGGTAGAAAAAGGATTTCTATAAACACGGTAAAGGTTCTTGTACGAGAGTTTAGATACATGAAGGGTTTCATTGCTATAAATAATCTATTTCATATAAACTATTTACTTTGTACGAGACGATTTTCTTAAGTTATTTGAGAAAGTGTTTCAGAGAGTGTCATGATAGATAAGGATAAATCTTCAACTCAGAAAATATATAATCAAAATAGATTTGATAAGCAGAATAACAAATCACATAGTGTTTTTTATGAGAGATCTGTAAGAATTACTCTTACTGGTGTATATGCAAAAACAAGAAGTTGTTTTGATCAAAAAAATCTGCAAGCTACTTTTGCCGTTGATTATGAAAACAAAGCAACCTACTGTGATACCAAATGAGGGGGTAAAGTCCTTCTTTCGACACCAAGGTATTCTAGCCACTGTTGCGCACCCTTTACGACTTACTTTAGGCCTGACTTTTATGGCCGCCGACAAGGCAAACTTCCTGGGTTGTTTGAGAACATGGATCGTCGGGTTGCAAGATAACTGACTAGATTTCTGATATGCAAGATCCTTAGAAGAGGTGAGCAGAGAGCATACTCTCAATTTCCATGATTTGTTTATTTATTTATGAAACCATTTTCAAAACCATTTAGGGAATCGAAAATCTAAGGGAGAAACCAAGAGAGCCATAGGAGTTAGAAAGCTTTATGGTTTTCTAAGTTTTTATTATGGTTTCTAAGTTTAAGGGTTTGATTTCTTAAAGACCTAACATTTGAGAGGTTGATCTTCATCACACATCATCAAATGTTGGTGATTAAATTTCAATTTTGTTTAAATTGATGAAATGAAACCTTAATTGCATGTTTAATTTGATTAAACCCTAAATTGCATACTAATCACTTAATTAAATCATTTAGATACTTAAAGTCGGTATTTAAGGGATGGAGACACCTATGCCGATTGAAGCCGTAGAGAGCAGCATTCCAAATGCTCTACCCACTGTGAACTGTGAAACTAAGTTCCGGTGAAACACTACTAGAAGAAGATACACCGCCGCTGAGAAAGGGAAAGGAAAAATTGCAAATTATCCACAAGAGAAACTACGAGATGGAGGGGCTGCCTTCAAGCTTGTTATTAAACTCGAACCAACATTTGATCATTCTCTGGATGACTCGTGATTATTCGAAAGCATGGCTCAAATAACAGTTATGGCCGGAAGACATAGAGACATTTCTCAATTAGAAATGGTGGAAAGAGAGCTCTCAATGAAGCCTGCCTCAAAGAAGGAAGCCTGTTGACAATCTTGAGGCTTATTTCAGAAAATTGGTCGAAGAGTTGGAGAACCAAAAGAGAAGAAGACGAAGTAAGGATCTTGAACGTGCGCCAAGGATAAGATTATATTTCAAATCCCTTTTTTCGCAAAAGATCTTAACTCTTGTTCTTCCCAAGAAGTTCAAGATGCCACAAATCAATCATTTCACAAGGAAAAGTGACTCATCCTTATATATGGATCTTTTTAGGGAGATGATGTTGATCTAAGGATTGAACAAGTCTCAGATGTGCCGCTTATTCCCATTGACCTTGGAGAGGCAAGCAAGAAACTGGTTCACCAGCTTGACCCCTTGCAGCATCAGTAATTTTGAACAACAATATGAAGTATTTGTAAACAAGTTGAAAGGGAAATTATTAGCCTTAAAACTCCGAGTTCATTATTACTCGTGAGGCAAGTGGAGGGCGAAAGCCTCAGAAACTTCATCAAGAGATACCATGATGAGGTGATGGAGTTAGGGGCTTATCATTACTCCCTAGCTTTAGAAGGGCTCAGGAAAGGCTTGATGAAGTTAAAATCGAGGGTGGTATGCTGTGCGAAAGCCGGCTATTACTACTTATGAAACAAGTCGGAGAAAGCTGTTGAATGATATTGGGAATGAAGATCAGAATGCCCTCAGGCTAAGGGAGGAAAAAACTTTCGAACTACAACCTTGCGGTGAAGCGCGAAATCTTGAAACCAATCCAAGAATGAGATGTGATGACAGGAGAAATTTTTGAGACTTTGACAGAAAGGATAGACAGGTCCAGGATCGAAATAGGACATCACGTGGAAGGGACGAGTGTTGGAGATATGCTCTAGAACTAATTGTGTCATACAATTTAGGGATATCTTTCATTGTATATATAATTATGTAATTAATTGTAAATTAGTTTATGATTAATAAAATATATTTTAATATCATTTTGCATGTTCAATTGCTAATTTATATTGTATATAAAATACAGAATGAGTTCCCGTGATGTATTATGATGTCAAGACTCTATCTGCAAAGAGTTGTAGATATGAGTACATAGTCTATGATTTAAATACATTCGAATCAGTTTTCAGTTGAAGTGATGTCATATGTGACTATGACATTGCATGACTGATATGTTTGATACTGCCAATGATTAGTATTGGATGCAACGGTGACGAGTCTCATGTCATAAGAGTGTAAACATGGATAATACGTTGGAAAACGTGACCAAACATGAATCACGAAGGTAATTATCTACAGTCAATGATACATCACACAGCCGTACTAGTGTACCACTAGTCCTATGAGCTGAGGTGTCACGGCTGTCTTCCGTACATATACACATTGGGCTAGCCACGCCTGGTGAAAGAAGCTTACTGGTAATGTGTTTAAGTGTATAAGAACAGATGATAACCAAGATGAAATCTGTTGGCTCAGATGTTGAAGCTTGAGATCCTAAGTGGAATTGTTATACGCAGGAATAAAGTCTTTAGCCAAAGCATATATGTCAAAAAAAATGTTTTGGGGATATATGAATTTTGTATATAATTGAGATTTTGCTCCTATGATTGAGTTAGGGGTTTGACGATACCATGACTCGCACTTGATTGAGAGTCAACAACAAATAGACTTTACTACATGAACGTATGATTATATAGGTTTTTCCGATATTTATTTATCTGTGCCTAAGGGTCATGACATTTTATTAGAGATCACTCATGATCATTGGGAACTTTGGCTACAAAGAGTTCGTATCTGCCCATGTCTAGCTCATAATGAACCCAAAGGGTCACATACATTAGTCAGTTACTTGATGATAATGGTAATTGTTATTATACAATAATCATTAATTAGTTAATAACATTGTTTCGATACTTTGATCGGATAACAATTTAATTCTTTATTGTAAAAAATAAATTTTTTGGTTAGAACGCGCTAGCACTTGTATGCGTGGGAAATGTTTCGGTTGTTTATGTGATAACGTAAATATGATTTATGACTATTATATTAGTATATAGATATAATGTTTTAATAATAATTAAAGTAATCATAAAGTAAATATAATATTTATTATATTAATATAATAATAAATATCTAAATTAATCATTACTTTATATATTATTAAAGTAATAATATAATATGTGTGTGTATAAAACTAAATTCAAGAAAATAATAGATATTAATTCTCTTGTTTGTTTTGGGTGTTCAAATTAATCTATCTAAACTATATAAAATAATTAAATTGACCTAACACAACACACTTATTGCTCGTGGGATGAGTCTAACAACGATTTTGTGATTTTTGAAGAAAAATATAAATAAATAAACCTTGGGTACTAATGCTTATAAAAATTCACAAGTGTAAACAAAAAGAAAATTGATCACTTAACACAATATTTCACACATAAAATTTATGAAAATGCCCAATTTTATAAGTAGTTTTATGAAAATAATCAATTTTTTTTTATCAAATTGACCAAAGAATAAAAAATTGGAAGAAAATCTCCTCGACTCCAAAAAAAATTGTCTTTTCCATTTCATTTCCATACCCAACTTAAAATTTTAAATGGCAACCCAACCTTTTGGAATTAAAGAATAATAGTAAATTATTTTAAAATTGTACACACGGATTTTTTTTCAAGCACACTTTATGTGGGAGCAAACCACAATATTTTTAAAGTTGGTAAGACTAAATGCAAAATGGTAAAATATTTCAAAAACTTCCATATTGGTACCTGCAGGTTTAGTTTCAATCACACTTGGACGTGCTCGAAACCCAACTTTGAATGGATTCCCAAATTTTAGAATTAGTAAATAATGACAAATAATTTTAAAGTATTACATATTAGTATCCACAGGTTTGGTTTCAATAAAAAAAAAAAAAAAAAAAGGTTTCAATTGCACTAAATTGTTATCAAAATCTTGAGTGTGATCAAAAATATAATTTCGATAACAAATTGGTGTGAGATCACAACAATTTTTTACTTTTGGGGATATTTTGGGATATTTCTATCCAAAATTAATTTTTCTTGGTCAATTTGATTAAAAAAACCTGATTATTTTTGTAATGACTTACAAAAGTGATTATTTTTTAAAAATTGCCATTTTCAAATTAGGGGAACAAATCATTTTCTAATTTAAAACTTAAGTGACAAAAAATAGGAATTTGTGTTTTGACATTGTTATGCTTACTGGTTAGAGCGTTAAATTTTATTTTTTATACATAGTTGCCCTAAAATTAAATTAAATAATATTAGTACTTTATATTATAGATTAATAACATTTGAGTCCCTTAATTTTATGGATTTATAAATAATACATAATTTGTTAATTTATAATAAATAAGCCTTTGTTCATTTATAATAAATAAGCCTCTAACCCAATTAAAATGACTAAAATATACTTTAAAGTTTCATCTGTTTGTCATGGTAAAAATCCAACAGTATAAGAGAAAAAAAATCTATTTGTTACAAATTAAAAACTATATCCT
>JAXCLQ010063280.1:0-14450 GCA_035584115.1 Cedrela odorata | reverse complement strand
TCTCCTATCATTGTCTTTTTTAAACTTTGTTGTTTTATTTTTTTTGAAGCTCAAAAACACATAGAAAATGTGTTCGTTGGCTGAATTTGAAACCAGTTACAGAAACAGAGAATCTATTCTAAAAATCGCATTGAATTTGAAAAATGCATTTAAGATATTTTCATTGTTTTGTAAAGCTCCATCCAAAAATGAATGCCTGGTTAACAGGAAGAATGAGCTCCTGAAAGAGAGAGTGAAGAAGAAAGTAAGATGCTCTTTGAAGAGGAAGTAGTTTATGTAAGAATTTTCAGGTGCAAACGTTTGTATTATTGTCCAATTCTTTGGTAAGGATTTGCATAATCAGTGCTTTGAAATCCAAAATTTTGTCTTTACCTGTTCCTTATATAAAAAGTTGGACAAATTTTTGTTATTTTAGCAATTCCTTAAGTAAAAAATTGTTGGTATATGGATTTTTAAAATGTGGACATTAAGCTTTAATTCTGTTTTTCGATTTTTATTAAATATCGGATACATTTTTATTTTTATTTTCTTGGGTTTGAAAACTGCCTTCAGAAAACACCATCAGACACGCTTTTGAATCTTGAAAATATCAAATTCCATTTCTCATTTTTATTTTACAAATTCATGTGTCGAAAACAACTCTGTAAAATCATGCCAAACAAACTCTGTTGATTTCTGTTTTAGAAGATATGTAGCCAATTGCTGCCAAAGCCTAGCTCTGTTGTGGTGGATAGTGCTAGATAACTAGTGAAGGCTACAGTACTCTCAGTGCCATATGTCCTTTTATATTGTCACCATGTGTGCACGTTTTCGTGATTGATTATTTGGCATGCACAAGTAGACGTAACAACAATTCATTGAACGAGTATATTACATTGGGAACACTGAAGAGAAGACTGTCTTCTTTACCTGAATTGCCTAATACGGGATTGTTGGTCATCGTGTTCCTTGAGCTTTATCGACAAAGTATCTGTCTGCCACCTTTTGAAATCGGATTATCTGACCTAATCCATTGCTCTTTGCAGGTGCATTTTGTTCTATTCACAGATGACATCTATAATGTCTGGTTGAAGAAGGCTAAGGAATTGCTCCTATTGTAAGTTGGCATCTTAGATTCAATTGGTATATCATGCAAAATTATTTATAAGATGAGCCCAAACGGACCTGTTATTATATATACGGTGTTGATAATCATCGTGATACTTAAAACACAAAAGCAGGATCTTATAACGTGTTACAAGAATGATGTTATATGTGTTGTATTACTGGTCTCGTGTTGTATAATCCATATTGCAAGGACATATTTTGGTACACGTGTACATCATAAACGTGGACTTCCGAGAATATAATTCGAGTATTAGGAAATTAGAATGCAACACTCGGTAGGATTTGACTGTTTAATTTATCGTATTTATATTTATGTCAAAAAATATTAACTCAAGTTTGATTTATTTAATAATCATATTACGAAATAAAAATTTTATTCTTGTTAGATTATTAAATTGTTAAATGCGTTATAATCGTATCACTCATATAATTTTTTTTATTTATATTTTAATATATTTTTATAATGTTTATGATAATATTTTCTCAAATGTTAATAAAATTTATTCTAAATACAATTAAATATTTTTTAAAAATAAATAAATATAATTATAAATTTTTTAAAATAAAATTATAAATTAAATTTATTAAGTTATAAATGAGTTAGTTCAATATAATTATTTGAATAGTTAATTGAGTTAAAAATAAGTTTACATTTCAAGAACTCTATATTCTAATTCGATACGATTATTTATATTGTATTGTATCACTCATTTAATAATCGTATTATTTTATCTTAATTCAAATTTATAAATTTTGTGTTGTGTTTGTGTCGGGTTAACGAGTTATGTTAAAAATTGTTACCTTTGTTCAAAATTTTGTACTCTTATCAAATTTTTTGATAAAATGTATGCTCTTTTAAAGTTAAATGCAAATAAATTTGAGTAATGTTTTCTCGTCCAAAAGATTATATTTAAATTTTTAACTTAAATTAAACTAGATTTCATGACAGATATTTATCAAAATTTTTATTTTGCTCTCTCATCATTTACCTTTTTTAGAATTTGATAAAATTTATATGAGGTCTCTTATATTTCTTTGGCATGATAGAGTATGAATTCAACACGAATAATATTAATTTAATATAAACATTTAAATGAATTTGAATTAAATTCACTTTTTAAACATGACAATTCAATAAATTAACATACGGATAAGTATAAATTACTTATTTTAATTTTTAAAAAACAATGCAATATATATATATATATATATATAAATCAACAATACGGTTTAATAAAAATAATCATATAACAACCAATTTTTTGAGGAAAATATTTTGATAATTTAATAAACTAAAAAATTAAATAAATTTCAAAACTCAACAAAACATAAGCAATAATAAATTAATGGGCCGGACCGGCAGGACTTACAATAATAACATTTATAGCAACCAAATTTCAAAGAAGAATCAAATCAAGGGGCATGGTGCCATATTGCCATTGTTGTCCTTTAAATTTTGCCTAATTTGACTTCAAATTTGGCAAGTCATGTGCATTTATTTATTTGCGTACACTTTATTTTAACGAAGCACGTGGTTTGCCCCCATGAACTTCAAACATTAAGAATTATGGGATAATAACATCTCCATCTATGAGTTTTTATAATTTTATAATTAAAAACAATTTATTTATTTGTAGCAAATAAGTCCATACTTCTTTATTAAAATATCATTCAATATTATTTTTTTAACTACTGATTTGTTTAGGGTCTTCTCGATCTAGCTTCTAAATAATTTGTCAATGACCTACTCGAACTAGTTTAGCCTCTTCACACTATTTTTTCAAATAATAATTGTATGTTAATTTGTTGAGGATCTACTAGGACTAGTTTAGTCTTAGTTTTCTTATACTATTTTTTCAAATAATAATTTCCTGTATAGTGATTAGCTTAAATTTCTAAGTTCAAATGGGTGGAAGTTCCACCATTGGTGGGACTCAAAGGCTCGATGTGAAGGGAGTACATTCTTTGACATTTAGGCTATGGGTATCACTTAGTGTTAAGTTGTGTAATTTTATGTTAAACGGTCCAAATTCAATACAAATAAGGTTAATTAAGTCATTTTAGTAGGATTTAGGGATTTATAAGATATAAATACACAAATTATTCCTTATTTGTAAAAAAGTAAAAGGTCAGGGATCTGGATGTTAATTATTAATTAATATTATCATCAGTTAATAATGCAGTCAACAAAGAATACTTCACCCGCAGTGAGATCCTGCCTGCCTCAACAACTAGTTTTGCCCCAGAAACAACCCAATAACCGGGAGTATCCTGCGGCCCTCTTGTCATCTCCGTTGTATCAACAAATTTTAGAAGCTTTGGGGCTTGGACAGGAACTGGAGGACCGCCGGGGTATACGGCTGAGTTTATATTGACATCAGCTGGCCGTGGAGGTGGCTTCTGTACAGTTGTGAAATGATGGCTGATGAGCGTCGAAACGAGTCCAGATTTGGGTGCCAACCCGGGTGATCCATCCCACTCTGGATGCTTGACAGCAATAGCTCCCAAAACAGTTGAGAAGCGGAGTCGTAAAAAAAGAATGCTTTTGAATCCATGATTCTCGACCTGTAATTGCGCTCCAGTTACAATAGATAGATCCTCGTCAGACTCAACAGGAGCAGTGCAGACATGAGAGTAATTCTTCCATTGAACTTTCTCATAGTATTTATGATCATAATTCTCTCGTCGGTAATTGCCATTCGGGTCATCTCTGAGTTGGAAGATATTTGGAAGAGAGGAGAGGTGCTGCAAGTGAATGGCCAAGCGGTGGCTGCTTCTACCTTCAAGATAAAGCCGCAGGCCAGTCACGGGCCTCTGACCCACGTCAACCTGTAGTTGGTAAACAATCAAATTATATTTCTGCAGAAAAATAATGAGAAGGTCTAGATTTGGTACTTAAATGTGATTACCACCCCCCAAAACTTCCATCACCACAGCTAGAATTCCAAAATTAGAAAATTTCCTTCATATCATCCTTGGTTTGTAGACTCACATACCAAACGAAAAAAAAAATGAAAAACAGAGAGAAAATTGCATGCTAATAAACATAATTAAGAATAAGCCAACATGTGCGTGGTTAATTGGAAGTTAATGGTATAACTAAAGTTTAATCCAAGTGTTTTGATTTAGGTGCTAAATCAACTCGTCAAAAGCTATACCAGCATGAGCATAACCCAATACAATTACATGTTAACACGTTATTTTCTTCGACTAGTAGGCAAGGACAGATACTCAGAATAAGCAAGGAAGACATAAAGGATGAGTACACATAATGCATTATCCTAAAGGCTTCTGTATTAAAAATTAAAGAAATGAGATAATAAGAACATTCTGTATTCCACTGATATTCTGTTTTGAAATGCTCGGGATATTCAATGGTGAAAAATGAGAATCTTGTGTCATTTAAAAGACAAAAAAAAGCAATGTCCAACCCAACATAAAATCCTCATAGCAAAATACTCGAGGAAAAAATTGCAAAAACAACAAGCTTCAACCAGTGGAGAAGCTTTACCGGATTGGTATTCATGAAAAGCTTGGGCCCCATAAGACTGAACTTCAAAGATGATGTGTTGTGTTGCATTCGTTGAGGACCAAGTGAAAGCTCACTTATCACTGGCGCCCATAGCCTTGGCAGCTGAAATTCCAGAAACTGGTGGAGTTCTTCAATTGGTGGTTTATCTGCAAGCGTAAAAGCCGAGCATGTTAACTCCATTAGTTAACAAATGTTCTGACTCTAACCCATGTTCTCCAATTAATTGCATAAACAACAGCACGCTCCTGCATATGGGACCTATTAAACTTCTACCCAAATACATGCATAATATGCAACACCACGTCACAACCCAGAGAACAAGATTTTGACTTATTATCACAGCTATGTAATATCCTATTCCTTTCGCCAGAGAATTTCTAATTGACCAGCAATCATTAGATGGCTGCCATGGAATATTATTTGGAAGGGGATTTCTGCTAAGGGGATTTCTGCTGTAGGCTTGGTTGGGAGAATAGATCGAGATATCTTTGATTATGTTCTCTATTTCAATCATCAGGCTAATTTCTAGAAAAGAACAGCAAAATACATAGAAACATGTGTGCATATTGTCAGTATATTATTTAGTCACCAAAGCATGGAAAATGGTTTATGACTTGGATGCTGAACGAGATCAACCACAGATAAACTAGCAAACACAGAAGCTTAGCTAAGTGCTAGATTCCAACAAATTAGGTAGGCTACAAGAAATTCCATTTTCCATTCACAAGATGGACAAAAAATAACACGACGGTGAAATGTCCTTGGGAGCACCTTATATATTGCATGATAATCATGGTTAATCAAATAAAGGAAAATAACAATTTCAAAAGAGTAAAAAAGGCCATGGATCAGACTGAACAAATGAAAACAATGGGTACATTAATCCATGTAAAGTGATCACAAGTGCAAATATATGTCATTCAATTAAGTAGGTTTTTTGATGGGACATGCTTAAAAAAAGAAAAGTTCCCACAAAAAGCATCCAAACTTCTTTTTGTACATGATGCATCATCACCAGCAAATGCATTTATGAGAAAAAAGAAGCATGAACATGGGCAATAATTTACATTATGTGCAATGCAAGTGTGCCAAAGTTGTAATATAAAATTAGATACTTTTGATGTGCAAACAGAAGAACATGTTGCTCACATCGTAAGTAGAGATTTATGGCATGGCTTAAGAATCCTATCCCTAGGACTCCATTTAACAGAGAAGTAATTGGGATGAAGGACATTGAGATCACATCAGGTTCAAATTGAACACTGTGTAACCACTCACTATGGGATAGGTTTCTATTATCACTTCCACCTCTGCTCTTACAAATGCTTACGATATCCTGCAATATTAATATCAAATTAATATTATAAAACTCAGAAGAGGAAAAGAATATGAAAAAAAAAACAACTCCAGAGATATTAAAACCATTTGGCTGAAGATATGAATAATGCTATCATTTATATCATATGCAAAACACACCTCATTATGAGAGTAAGAACTAGATGGACCTGTGTCAGCAAACCTCAGCTGGGGCTCCCTGGTTTCAAACTGAAATGCATACAATTACATTAGAAATCAGGAAATAATAACCCCAATTTATACCCACGCTTTCCCAAATGCCCAACAAGTAGTTTGCAGATGCATCAGATTCCAGTATCAACTTTAAAAGAATACTAACATAGACAAGTTCATCACAAACCTTGTCATTCTGGTAAAGTTGTTCAGAGGGCATGCTGTACTGTCCATTAGAATCTAAAAACCTCTTATCTGCCATCTCCTTCAATCGTTTCTGTACATCAGCAGGTTGAAGAGTTGACGAATGCCGCTGTTTTACGTATACTACATCCTTCCCTCCCATCTTCACAGCCACAATGATATGTGTGCCAAATGTCTCAATAAATCTGGAATGAAGAGCATGTCATCAAAAACTCATTGCAATTTTATAGTTCTCAAACTTAAACGAAGTAAACTCAGATCAAAAGTATCTATGAAATATGATAATCCCATCGTTTATTAATGTGAGGAACAATAGATATAAGAATCTAATATAATCAACAATCTAGAAGTTCATCCTTCAGCTAGAGATCTGAGAGGCAATATTGTTCAGCAGGGACACAAGGTCAATACTGGGCTTGTTACCACTATATAAACATAAATCAAATCAATCGCTGTCTTGTAAATTGAGCTTCCTATTCACAATTCAATGCAAATTATGCAAGTACAGCTTCATCATCAAGCCAAATCTTAAAAAAGAAGTAATAGGAATAAATAACAGAAAGATTATGTTGTGAAACATCAATACAAATTAAGCATTCAGCAGCTGAAATATCAACCATGGTATGCAAGTTAAGCTCCAGCATTCTTCATATACCATTTCTTTTCCCTTTTATTTTTTCCAGGGAGTGAAACTAACAAAAATTTATTACATGAAAAAAGATAAGAAATGCAGACGTGTACCAAGTAAAGTTGCAGCATTCTTAATACACCATAACTGGAGATAAAACTTCAGACCATCTCTGGTTAGAAGGAAAGAAAAGAGAAACTGATAAAAGTTTAATAAGGTGAAAAATAGCAAATTGTAGTTACTACTACATAACCTTAAAATGGAAAACTGTAGATTTAGACCAGTTCGGTTATTTATTTTCTTTTTTCTATTTATTTATTTTTCAATCCAGAACACATAGGGAAATCATTTGCTAATAAACTGAAAGATTTCTCTCGTCAGTCAATGGTTCAACTGAAATTTTCTTACAATCAAAGATCAGGAAATAAGGTCAATAGACAATCAAATTTGAGAAGACTTAAAAATGTCACCTTGCTAGTGCAGCAGGTTTCCATGTCAATGGAACAGCTTCTTTTACATGATCAAGAAGTAACATCTGAGATTTCTCCAATGCAACAGTGTAGAGAGAGATAAATACCCCATCAAATGCAAGGGTCTTGGTGTTGGCTGCATCTTTCTGCCAACAACCTGAGAATTCGAACATGGCATTGAAGAGGCCTGAAGGAATTTTACCAGTCAAAGATAGTTCCTGATTGAACTGCTCTGACATCTGGGGAAATAGTTTGGAAGAAAAAACAAGGCAATGCGTCAAAGACACCCAAAATCAATTGTCTCTAGTCTTCTATATTATTATGATTATTATTTAAAATATGAATGAATTAAAGACTCGTACAAATTTCACTCAAACAACCCAGGGTAAGATCAATCCTAAACTCAATCCCACCATTCTCAAGTTAGAAATGCAGAAATTTATTCACCGGTACTACTAAGAATGATTGACAATATAGCAATCCATCACAACCATTCAAAAACTGATAAGAAAATGTGCACTGATAATGTGAGCTACAAGCAGGTCATGTGAAGTTTCAGTTTGAATTTTGTTTGAATTTCGTCATGCATACTTTTCAGTGGTAAGCCATGAAATCAGTGACACAAAAAAGAACTGATGAAAACAAATTAACATAATGATATCTTAAAACAACTAGCACAACTATCAAATTGCATTTGCTACCGTTTAATTGATTCTTATGTTCCATAATGCAGAAGAATGCACATTCTGCATGACTACATAGTTTCCAACAATGCATATAATTCCTACAACTTAACAGTAAAGGCATTCACTGAAAGTGTCACAACTGAAATATGACAACACTGAACGTTTTTCCTACAAAGAAAAACTCAATAATTTAGAAAATTATAGGAGTGCATAGCTAATTACAATATAAAAACTATAAAACTACTAGAGAACCATGAGAAATAATCCAAAATTACCTGTTGGAAAGAGAGAACATCGGACCTAAACCGTATGCGCTCCCCTTTGTCACATTTTATAGATTTGGACACGTTTGGGATAGAAGTCCCACCCGGTAAAATAATATCACGACCCCCATCTTCATCAATCTCAATCAACCGTGACTCACTCAAATCCCCTTTACAATACTTCAACCTCAGATCGATAGCCATATCATATCCACGTCCAATCGACCCAATAGCAACCTCAGCTGCCTTGTGAGCTGAAGCCTTAAGTGCCATTACTTAGCACATCACTCTCATTCAGCCAAACCGCAACCAAACCTACATACAGTTCAAAATAAGCATACTTAGCTCTAAGTTAATCCAAATTCAAATAATTTTCAAGATAGACCAAACCCGATCCTTGGATATTGTTCAAAATGTGCACTTGGAGTTCAGTTTTCAAGAAAATTCCACAAATAATGAAGATCCAAACTCTGCATAAAGTTCAAAACACCCATTTGGTTTAAATTAAACCAAAATTCAGAGATGACATGCACATAAATCAGATTCAGACTCCATAATTAGCTCAATTTAACACAAACTTTGTACAATTTTCACAATCAAAGAAGATTCAAACTCTACCATAGCATGAAATACATATATTTAGCCCAAATTAACTCCATTTCAATATTTCATGGAAAACACAAGTGATCCAGACTCTACATACAGCTCAAAATAAGCACATTCAGCACAAGTTAACACATTTCCCACAAATTTCAAACATAAAAAAGATCCAAACTCCACAAATATCTCAAACCAATCATATTCAACTCAATTAAGCAATATCGCTAATTTTCCCACCAAGCTAGGTCTAAGCTCCTTAAATTTATTAAACAAAACAAGAATAATCAATTCAAATTAACTTATATATACAACTTCTAAGCACAAACCAGATCAAAACTCTACAGTGAACTCAAAACAAGCTTCTATAGCTGAAATTAATCAAATTTCACACATTATAAACAAATAATAAAGATCTAAACAAGCATATCCAGCTCAAAATCACCAAAACTCGTACATTTCCACTCTCTCCCCGCAAATCGTCAGCTCGCCGCAAAAGCTTGAGCTCCAAATCACATTTGAAGAACTCGCACAAATGTAATCGCAACTCCAAGATCGAAAACTTCACGAATTGTGTGAACTTGCTCCGATTGGTCACGAAACCCTAACTTAAACGAAGAGCACTCGATTCTCGAGAGAATTTTTGAGAGAGAAAATGAAAAAAAAAAAAAGTTTGAAGAGAAAGGTAGAGAGAGAGAAGGAAGAAACTCTAATCGAAGAGAGTAAATTAAAAAAAAAAAAAAAAGGAGACAGACAGAGAGGAATTTCTCTTCTTTTTTAATAATTAATTTAAACTAATTTAATTTAATTATTAATTAATTCAATGAATAGTTTAGTTTCACTGGAGCTTGAGAATCTGTTAGACAGCTCAAAAATGGTGGATGGTGGTTTCCCACGAGCTGCATCATAAACTTACGGGCTGTTACTTATCGTCGGAGACAATCCAATTACCATTGACTAAATGGTCGAGGCTTTCTAAATGGGCAATTATTTAACTCGTCCCCTGTGATTTTTAAACATATCAAATACATATTCATATTTATCAGTCGTGTCAAATTCATCCCTTTTGTCCAATTCCGTTAACAAACAATAAACGACTATTAATTGTATTGATTTCGTGTCACTCTCATTTACTAATTATATTATTTTAAATCCACTCAAACTCACAAATTCTATGTTTTATTTTTGATTGATTAAGTAGTCAAGTCAAAATTATTATTTCATATAGTGGTGGCTAACAGGCTCAATTAGGTAGGTTCGGCCCTGTCCGAACTGGATTGAGAGCTTATCATTTCAGTTTAAATTTTAGTTTAGAAATATAACTGGTTAGGCCGGGCTAGATTGCAATTTCTAAAATATGAAATAGGCTTGATCTGTAGAGATGAACAGTACTGAATCGATTCAATTTTGGACCGATTTGGCTTGAACCCGTCGATTTATCATTTATTTATATATTTATTAATTTTTTATTGATCCGACGGTCAAACCAATCCAAACCGGCCAATTTAACTCTTCAAATCAATAATATTACGAGGCCGGTCGATTCTAGATCCACAACGGTCAAGTCCTCGGTTTATTCTACTTTGATCTAGTCTAACCCAGTCTAACCCATGTTCATGGACTCGTAATCAACCTTGAAGTCTACTATTCACAAAAGCCGATGCGAGTTCAATTGTTTTTTAGTCGAACCAAACCGAACCGAGTCACAAGTTAACCCGGCCTATAACCACCACTAATCCCATGTTACCATCCAACTCTATTAACAAAAAAAAATATCTAATAATAAACGATTTAAAGGTAATTCTTGTTGTGCCATAAATAGCGAGAGAACTATCAAACAAACATGTGTCATCAATGTTTCATAAATAATGGATTTATAAGGATGATAACAACAAAAGTCATTCTTAGTTTCTAGATAGTCAATTTTAAACAGTCGATTCTAGATGATCAGCTCTAGGCAGATAATTCTAGGTGGCCAGATTTTCATGGATGATTCTAAGTAGTCAGCAAGGAGTAAGATGACTAAAAAAGAGCTTGACTCGAATGCGTAACTTAGATAATTATGCCACCACCCCCTATATGAGCGAAGTCATAGTCTTAGAAGGATTGTAGTCAACCTTAGTAACTAAATAGTTATATGTAGAATTTCATATTCCATTAGTATCTAAATCTTAGTGGAACTCAACTAAGGAAGTGCTAAGTAGCATATATGAGAAGGATTATGATTCATGCTAAGTCTAGAAATTCTAGAACAATAAGAAATCTTTACGAAACATGAAATATATAAGCTTATAAATAAAGGGAAAAATCATGAGGGAGATGGATTCATAACTTGAAGCTCTTCTTATCTTTTCTTCCTTTATTCTCTGAATAATTTTTTCTCTTTTAAAAGTTGAATTTTTTTTAGATAACTTTGCTAACTTGAGTGTTTGAGAAAAGATGTTGGAGGGTTATTGTCTACTATCTTCTCGATGCCCATTACCACTCTTTGTTTGGAGGGTTATTATCAACCATTACCCACTGACCATTCTTTGTTGTCCAGGTAGTTGATGACCAAAGAGTACACACCAAGGTCTGTAGTGACATCCTATCAAAACTGTATTGAAAAATCATCAAACTAGCTAATTAAGCTTGAAGATTGACCATATATAATACAAATTCTCAAGTGTTGTTCAAACCAAATTTTGGGCATCAATAATACCATCACTTGAAGAAAGCCTAGAGGACATTAAATTAAAAGGTTGTTCTAAAAGTTTATAAATTAAACTAGATGGCAGAGGTAAATTTTAAATAAATGGTAAACTCTTAGATTTACTTAATATTTTTGCAAACATAATTAATTTTACATTTTTATTTTTGAAAAATGTTGTTTATTTCCAATTTTTTATATTAAATTATCACATTTTTACCTTAAAAGACTAGTTTCTCTAACTTTAGGGTTATGATTTGGGAGAAAGAGCAAAGTGAGAAAAATAGGATAAAAGAGAACAAGGATTTTTTTTAATTTTAATTTTTCTAATGTTTACAAAATTATATATCTTACCATATTACTTAGATTACTATTTGGGGACTATAATTTAAGGGTAACAACAAAATGCCAAATAACTAAATGCAAATAACTAAATGATTTGGTGCGGTTGTTGCCGAGACAAATTCGAAAAACAAGAGTTTATCAAAGACTCGAACCGAATCCGATATCATAACGGGTTTAGTAACCCATTTAGACTATTTATGTATATATATATTATAATTTATAAATAAATATTAAATAATTTAAATAAATAATTTATTCATGACTTGTTTGACTAATTTATATATCAAATAATTTTGATTATTTTATTTTAAATTAATTTAAATTTATAATATTAATTAAATTATTATTTTTAAATTTTTAGGTCTGTCTGTTTAGGTCCGCAAACGGGTCCATCTACGTGGGAGCTAAAGGACCGTGGCAGGCCGCATATTTTTTACTGTATGATCGACATGCGAGCCTGGGTCGATTTCATGAGGCAGGCTAGCCCATTTGCCACCTCTGTTGTAGAAAATTCATTGGACAGCCACCAGCTACTCAGCATCATCATGCACGTACGCGAGAGATCCTCACAATATCTCATTTGTTTATTCATCCAACGAAAAAGCAGCTTGACTTTCAAAGTCACAACGGTGTCGTTTTTGGGTAACGGAGTTGACGACCGTCAGTTTTAGAGTGCTCTCAAGATCAAGAAAGGAGACATCAGTCTGTGGTTTGGTGATGGCTTTTCTGATGCTATTGTCAGTACAACTGTGCAACTCTCTCTTTATTTTGCTTGCCGTGTTGTTTTCTTGATTTATTGATAGTTTTGTTCATGACTTTTGGAGTTTTCTGTGTGAATATTTTACTGAATTTGGTAAGTAAGTTAATCTGTTTTGATGGTGGAAGTTTGGAATCTTTAAAAACAATTATTACTTGCTAATTTTAATAGTGGTTTTAGTTTCCTCTGATGGGTTCATATTGTTAGAAGTTGTTGTATTTATGATCAATGTGATAATATGACATTGCAGAAGGATGCATTGATTCATTCAAGAGTGACAATGCTTCCAAAGGGAAACAATTGTTTATGGAGGAGACACAATTGTTCATGGAACAATTGTGTCCAAAACGAAGTCATGTATCTGCCTATGAATAGCCACCATGAAGTCTATAAATAGATGAGTAGTGGCAGTACAGAAATCATTCAAAAACAAAGATTATATGCTTGTACTTTCTAGAGAGAGAAAGAGAGCAATTTGTGTTCTAGTGTTCAAAACACATTCTGATTTCAAGGTTTGAGTGTCTCTATATGTACCCACCAGTCTCACGACTGTGTTTACAAGATCCAACAGTGGTATCAGAGTCAGGTTTTGCCGGAATTGCCCAAAAATTGGCCGAATCTTTATTACCATTTTTCGATCAATTTGATTGTTGTTTTTGAAGTTTTCTTGATTCAAACGTGTTCTAATCGTCAAGAGGAGTCCAAAAAAGCCGGAATCGCCGAAATCCGAAGTAAAAAAGGGCCAGAATTGACAATTTTCAGAAGACCCGACGGCGCGTGCAATACACGCGCCCGAAGGTTGAAGGCGAGTGGAGGCCACGCACACGGAGCGTGCAGCACACGCGCTAGACCCGACCCGAACCCGACCTGACTCGGTTCGATCCAGATCCGACCCGAACCAACTCAGACTCGGTCTGGTCCATCCCAGACCCGGTTCGGTCCAGCCCATAACCGGTTTGGTTGGACCAGATAGCCCGGTTCATACAGAATTGGGTCCATTTAGAAACCCGATTCAACCAAACCGGTCAGCTTGATCTATTTTCGGTTCGGTTGAACTGGTCGAACTTCACAAGCCCGGTTCAAGGCCCAAACGGACTTCGATCGAAGCGAAATTTGGTATCTCATGGTTTTTCGACGTGCCGGATTGATCTGTGGCATCAGAATTTTGATTTGAACACTTAAAATTCAAAAATCTTTGGAAGTGCACATAAAAATAAAAGAAAAACGCCGACTTTGCACTATCTTAGTTTGCCTACACATCAAAGAAAGATTAGTTTTACTATTCTTGACTTGTGTATAAGAGAAATAAGTGCTGCAAGACAAATCCGAGGATCAAGACCACTTCGACTCATAAGAAAATTAAAATACTCGGAGACCGTGTATACAACACAATTGTTCAGAGAAAAGAAGGCTATTCCTGCTTCTGATCAAGGGAATGTGAAGAATCCCAAGAAGTCATATTTACGGTCACATTTGAACGAGTATTATATTTGGTTATTGAAACCTAATTAACTGTGAGTTGAAATTTATACAGTTTAAATTTATAAAATTTTTTCTATTTATTTGTGTCATTGTTTTACATTATAGCTAGTAAAATTAGTACAGATTTAACCAAGATAGAAAGGTTAAACAATATGAATTATAGCATATGGAAAAGAAGAAT
>JAXCLQ010063269.1:0-15761 GCA_035584115.1 Cedrela odorata | reverse complement strand
AACTAAACCCATAAAATATGCTCATAATCATAAACCGTTAAACATAATCCAACAATATAACCCAAGATAATTCATTTAACAAAGATCGTAAAATTCCTTTTTAATACTAACATAAACTGAAAATAATAGTATTACATCTTTTCCTAACATTTTATAAATCATAAATAATCACAAAAACGTTAGAGAAAATAAAAATATTTTTCATGACCCAACTACAAGCCTCAACATCTTGTTTAGTCCTTTTGTACATTCTGCTCAAATTTATTCATCAATTCCATTTCCATTTGAGTCTCCTACTAGTTGATAAATATATTTTATTCTAAGATCTTGTTTCTCACTTAGGACATGAATCAATATTCTTAAAAGAAGTTTTTACTATACTCCCATAATAAGAACAAATCGAATAATCATTTCTTATGATTTTCTATCCATTATCTTTCATCAATGCCTCAACTTCAATATTTCTACTATAAGTTTTCTTATACCATTCAACCATTTTAACATCTCTTATATATTGAGGAGATTTGCTCTCATAAACAAGTTCTCTAAAATGTATCAATGTAATATCATTGACATTCATGACTTATCACTTATCTTATAATAATGGCTAGTACATTTGACCATCTGATTACTTAATATAATCAATGAAATAGAATTTATCTTCCAAATTTTGTATCCATTAATCATCAACTAATGAATTCATTGAGCATTCAAAAATGGGTTAAAGCTTCTTAGATGTCTTTACTACATTCAATGTATTCACCTTAGTATTGGCTTTGAGGTTATTGGACTGGAGTTGTTACTATACTATCACACTAGTCATACCTTATACAAAATCTTTGAAAACAAACACTAAGGTCAGCTCAATTTCCAGAACCTTTAACAACAACCTCAATAATTCATGTAGTTGTTTCCTTTCATGTCAATACTTAAGCTTTAATCTTTTACTATAATACCAAAATAAAACGTAATTACATATAAATATATATGTATCAAACCTAAGGATTTGACATCCTGCTTGGTTCCCTTTGACTATTATAATTAAGAGTCTACATAATGAAAAACTTTCATTATTATAATTATGTTACATTTTTAACTCTCTGAATTCAAACCTTGATTTTATTATTTATCTTAAAGTCTATAAAATTCAGAATTTGAATTCTAATCATTTGTAAGGTCCAAAGAATATCAAACCTTGTAACAAATCATGAAATTTCATCTTAATGTCTAAATAATCAAATTTCAGTTCTAACATCTAAGAATATCAAATTATTATCTCAATCGTTATGTCACTACTTAAAGTTTAGAGAATCTCAAATCATTGCCTCATTCATTATATCATCACTTAAACTCTATGAAATCTCAAAAATTTACTTATATCATCACTTAGAGTCTACAGAATCTCAAACCTTAGCTCTGATACCAAATGTAACAGCCTGGGCACAACAACCGAGTAGATATTGTCCGCTTTGGGCACACAGCCCGTCACGGATTTGTTCTTGGGCTTTGCAACCCAAAACGCATCTACTGAATTAGGAGAACCCAAACTATATAACCTATAGCTCAAACTCACCCGCTAGCGATGTAGGATATGACACTCTTTGTTCGCATTTGGAGCCGTGTTTTCATCCCTATTGCTGTCATTTCTACTGCTACTGTAGAATTCATCAATGGTAGATTCAATGGTTTCCAACAACTGATTACCATATTTGCTTATCTTCATCCTGAATGAAGCCAATAAGTAAATTAACAGTTTCTTGAGCAATTAACGTAACCTAACAGCCGAACTTACATTCCAATGCCATTGCTCTCGAGTAGTTCTACCTTTGTTCTGGGAACTCCTTCGGTTAAATGTTGTAGCGTAGCATTCCTGACCAAGAGAAGAATCCAACTTATCTGGACATATTAAATGAAAATAGCAACCTACAAGAACATATATACTACCAGGAAAACTATTCAAAGTTTTATAACAAGTAAATCTCCAAATGATTTTTTTTCTTTCCTGTTGTTTTATGAGAAAATGGAAATTGTCTTAAACACAGAAAACGAGTAAATAATGGCTGAGAGCTCACGAAATACACGGTCTGCCATGAGTCATGACCCCCCACTTTCTTTAACAAGAAGAGTTCAAAGCATTTGCATTGAAGAATATATTGTCAGAGAGATTATGTAATCATATAAAAGAATTTGATTTGACAGTTTAGAGCAGACAGATCTCAATAAAACAAATTATAAGAAAGAGATTAAGATAGCTATATCAACATACCAAGTCTACTTCATGTTGAGGTTGAGTAGAAGTGCCAGTTCATGAAGGACATAGCTTCGCAGACATAAGCGAGCCTTTCGCAGGGGCCACTTCGGATTTTGCTGAATTTAGGGGTGTTTACAGCCAAAGGGAATCTGCAAAGTACATCAGAAACCAATATCAAGATCTAAGTTGTGCATGTCAGTTATGATATGTGATTGGAAAAGTAAATATCCACAAGCTTCTGTTACGGATAGATCACCAAGGATAATAGATCGAAGAATTTGGCTGAGCCAAGCACAGATCTAAAAGTTGGATGGCTTTTCCCAATCTCAGGTCTAAAAGCCTTCAGTTGTCCACACTGACTAAGACTGAAAACTGTAAATTTCATAAAATATAAAACAATAAAAAAAAATGAAGGCATTTGAGCCTCCACAAAGAGGAAGCAATCTCATATGCAATTCTTATATTTGTCTAAAACTAGTAGAGTCATTGTAATTTCAACATTAAGCAAGAAACAAATCAAGAAAAAAGCTGGACCATAATACAATAATCTGCCTGCAAATGATGAGATTGTTGGCCTTGGATTCATTCACCTAAAAAAAATATTAGAATTACAAAAGCAAAATTTTAAAATGTTAATTAAAAACAAAGAGTAGTGGCAAAGCATGTTTTTTTTTTTCCTGTTTTCAAATTTCTGCCAGGCTCTTCAACGAGAGATAATCAGAGCACGGGTGAAAAAGATCAAATAATAAAAATACACACTCTTTGTACAGAATAGTAAGTAAATGTGCGTGCAAGAGCTGTATTTAACTTCCAGCTACTGATTGAACAAAATTATTAATTGGTTACTGTGCTGTGTAGATCTCGTTTATAAGGCAGACAGTGTAAATAGCTTTGTAGTTACTGTTTATATTCAAAGTATGTGAATGTTAGGAAATTAACATATAAAAGGAGACCTTTTTAATTGAGGAGGATTACGTACAATTACAATAACATGACTGTCATGGCCGCATATTTTTACAAATAATAATAATACATAAATACTAGTTTGTGTGATACAATAGAAGATTAGATGATAGATTCGCTTCATCACCCTAAGCCTTACATAACCTACTGTATATACAATCTCAAACAAACCCATAATAAATCCATAAAATTCAGAGCGTTATATCGCCATTGGTGATGATATATATATACAACTATCAGAAGGTACCCTGTATCTCAAAATTACTCTGGCTAAACATCTGTCAGTCTATAAACATGAAACCCCAGACATTAGCAATATGTATTATGTAACAAAACAAAATAAAATTGCTGATCTCCATGTGAGATGGACCCAACACAGTGGTGATTGCCACTAATGACCTCTCATCTATATTGTATCTCCAGGCTATTATATCTACTCATCAAGTTACCAGATCCTGCAAAACTGAAAATGGAGGGGGTGAGTCCTATTTGACTCAGTGAGTGGATGCTATACACTACATCATGTCTTATACCTATATATGTATATTCATATCTTATCATTAAGTACATATTCATATAAAATATATGTATCTTATCAAATAAGTTGACTGAATTTTTTTTATTTGTTGACGAACATGTGTACCGACATTTACTTGGTTTCTTTTTTATCTTTTCAGCTGTCATTGACTTAAAGTCACCTCTTACCTTACCGTGTTACTCGGTTTTAGCATTCAGCATCTTCCATGAAATTACTATATGGACTCTAGAAAGAGAGATGAACTTAGCAAGCATGAAACTTCCTGGAAGGTTCAAGCAATTAGCTTGTTAAATAGATGAAATCATGCAGTCGCTGTTCAATTTTCTCACCATATCTATTATTCAGATCTAAATCTCTCATCAACTAATCGAAACTGTGATGGCTTCTTCTTCTTCCACCAATATGATTCCTCAAAACAAGTACGATGTTTTTCTTAGTTTCAGAGGTGAGGACACTCGCGACAACTTTACCAGCCATCTTTATGCAGCCTTGTGTCGAAAACACATCGAAACTTTCGTTGATAACCAACTTATCAGAGGAGATGAAATTTCACAGTCTCTTCTGAATGCAATTGAAGAATCATACATTTAAGTTATCATTTTCTCAGAACGTTATGCTTCTTCTGGATGGTGTCTTGATGAACTTGTAAAGATGCTGGAATGCAAGAACAAGTATGGACAAGTTGTGATACCAGTTTTTTATCGCGTTGATCCATCTGATGTGAGAAACCAAACTGGGATTTACCGGAAATCATTTTCGAAGCATCGAAAAAAATTTCAGGGAAGGTTAGACAAGCTGCAGAAATGGAAGATTGCTTTGAGAGAAGCAGCCAATCTGTCTGGCTTTCCTTCTCATGTCAATAGGTAATAGTAATTTTCTCGCAAAATACTCTGTTGTGTATTATCTATTTCTTATACGTAGGAGTTATGTATTGTTATATATTGCATATTTTCTAATTAGTTTATTTGATCAAGTTACAAAAGTAAACTCTACATTAAATTAGATACTGGTATTTTTCTCTCTTTTAATGGATTAGAACTTACTATTCTTTTTCGTATTTGTTAGGCCTGAATCAGAGCTAATAGAGAATATTGCCAATGAGATTTTGAAAAGACTGGAAAATTTGATTCCAAGTGACAACAAAGACCAGCTGATTGGGGTAAAATCAAGAATTTTGGAAATTGAGTCACTATTAGATATTGGGTCAAAAAATGTTTACAAGTTGGGGATTTGGGGCATCGGTGGAATAGGCAAGACAACAATTGCTACTGCTGTTTTCAACAAAATCTCAAGTTATTTTGAAGGTTCTTGCTTCATTCACAATGTTCGAGAACAGTCAGAAAAAGTTGGAGGATTAGCCCAGTTGCAATCGAAACTTCTTTCTACATTATTAAACGAAGCAAACGCGAAGATTAATCGCTTCAATATTAGAAGGTTAAGTCACAAGAAAGTTCTGATTGTTTTTGATGATGTGACTCATTTGGAACAAATAGAGTCCTCAATTGGAAGTCTTCATTATTTTGGAGCAGGGAGTTGTGTCATAATAACAACAAGAGACAAATATGTGCTTGAAGTTTGTAGAGTGGATCGAATATATAAGGTGAATGAATTAGAACATGATGATGCCCTTATGCTTTTTAGTAGACATGCCTTCGAAAATAATGATCCCAATGTAGGTTATGAGAAACTGTCATGCAAGGTAATAGAATATGCCGAAGGTGTACCTTTAGCTCTTAAAGTATTGGCTGGTTTTCTATTGAAAAGGAGCGATGAGGATTGGGTAAGTGAAATAAATAAACTGAAAGAAATGCCTCATATGGATATCCAGAAAGTGTTTAAGGTAAGCTATGATTGTTTGGATGATAAAGGTAAAAACATTTTTTTTAGATATTGCATGTTTTTTCAAAGGAGAGGATGAAGTTCTTGTAACAAAATTCCTGGATGGAAGTGGTTTCTATGCAAAAATAGGAATAAGGTTTCTTATTGATAAATGTCTCATAACGATATTAGACAGCAAGATAGCAATGCATAATTTGCTACAAGATATGGGTAGAGAAATTGTTCGCCAAGAATCTGTTAAAGACCCCGGAAAACGCAGTCGGTTATGGCATCACGAGGATATCTACGAAGTTTTCAAATACAATACGGTAAGTATTTTGTTGAAACATTATTTTATATATAATGTTGACTATTTATATATTTATATAAACAAACTTATTTGTCATAAAATTAATTGAAAACTTAGGAGTTGCGAATATAATAATTGTTGGTATGAATTATATAAATTTGATTTTAATTTCTGGTCTCTCATTAATTATTAGGTGACTGAAGCAATTGAGGGCATCTCCTTAGACATGTCTAAAATAGAAAGTATATGCTTACAACCCAATAGTTTCAAAAAGATGTACAGACTTAGATTCCTCAAAATTTATGGAAGCTACAAAAAGAGGGAAAATTCAAGACATGGAACCGAGTTTGATGAAATTGAGGTACCTTCACTGGATAGGATACCCATTGAAATCATTGCGTATTCGTCCAGAGAAACTTGTAATAAGGGACAGTAAGGTTGAACTCTGGGATGGTGTTCAGGTATATATATGTTAATACTTAAAACGAAATTTTTCACTCTTTTTTAATTTTTGAAGATCACACACACACACACACACACACACACACACACACATATATATATATATATATTTGTGTTGGTTTTTCACTCTTTTTAATTTTTTTTTTTTTGTCAGAATCTTGTTAACGAAACTCCCAGACCTCTCAAAAGCCCAAAATCTTGAGAATTTGTTTTCAAAAAACTTTAAACAAAACAGGATCCAATAAACAAACTTCCCATAAACCTTGAAATCATTATCAAAATTTCTCTAAAGTTACAAAGAGTTAGGCATATGGAATAATCTATCCAGGTATATCTCCATTAATTACTTGATTAATTAAGTAAATTATGTTGGATCTATTAATCATTAAACTTCCTAACACAGTTCTCAATCGAATAAAGTACAAATCCCACCATCACAAACACCAAACTTTCATTACAAAAAAGTGGGATGGCAATGGAATCCAACTCTAAAACTTTGAAGATACAGATACTTGTTCAGTTCAGTTCCACATCATGAACGATGCCGTCCTTCGTGGAAGCATAGTGACAAAATCCAAATGTTCCAATTGTGATCAAAACTTTGATGCGGGTAGGATTCATTCATCAATACCATGCAATAAAATATACTCAGTGGAATCCCGGCCCTTCCAAATTTTTTCCTTTGCTTGTTTGTTAAGGGAACAGGAAGAATAATATTACCTCTACATACTAATTTCTCTTGTTGCTGTGTTGGATATTAATGGAGAATATGCGCAAGTAAATGTAAATTATTAAATCATATGTGGACAAAACCTAATCTTTTGACTGCAAGTACCACCATACATTATGTTGATCTGGTGGGCCATTTTAGATATGACTTGATACTTACTTTCGAGTCATTTAACACTATGGGATGTATAGAATCTTGGATTCTCCACTATTTTAAATCTCGAAGGAATCAATTTTTGTTTGATATTGGTTACTAGCTAGGGTCTGTACTTGGAACAACAGTAGATATAATACATTCACTCGTCTATTTAATGTTTGAATAAGCTTGTTGAATTGGATCTACGGATTTGCGCAAGTCTGACGAGTCTTCCAAAAATTCGTTCGGAATCTCTTAACGTGTTTTGGCTTTTCAGTTGCTCAAATTTTAAGAGGCTTCAAGAGATCTCATCTCGTAATTTAAAAACAATCTTTTTATATGGATCTCCAATTGAAGAACTGCCCTCATCCATCAATTTTCTACCCAGACAGATAAGCTTTCAGCTTACATGTTGTTCAAGGCTTAAGAGAATCCCAAGCAGCCTATTTAATTCGTAATCTCTCAAAAAGCTTGAAATATCTTATTGCTCAAATTTGAAAAGGCTTCCCGAGATCTCATCTTGCAATTTAGAAGAATTTTCTTTACCTGAATTTGCAATTGAAGAACTGCCCCCATCCATCGAGTGTCTATCAAGACTGAAATGGTTGGCCCTTAGTAATTGTTCAAGGCTTGAGAGACTCCCAAGCAGCCTATTTAATTTGGAATCTCTCGAAATGATTGACATATCTGGTTGCTCAAATTTGAAGAGGCTTCCCGAGATCTCATCTTTCAATAAAAGAATTTTCTTTATGTAGATCTGCAATTGAAGAACTGCCCCCATCCATCGAGTGTCTATCAAGACTAGATAAATTGGATCTTACGAATTGTTCATGGCTTCATAGTCTCCCAATTTGCCTCTGTAATATGAAATCCCTTCAACATCTTATACTCTCTGGTTGCTCAAATCTTCAAAGATTGCCCGACGAACTGGGAAATTTAGATGCTCTGATAACGCTGGAAGTTGAAAGAACTCCTATAAGGGAATTACCATTGTCTATGGTATGTTTGAAGAACCTTGTTAGCTTACGTCTCGAGAATTTAAGGGGACAAGAGCAGATGAATTTCATATTGCCGCCTATTTTATTTTCTTCAGAGGCTTGCACAATCTAGAGTCCCTAAGTCAAATTGATTGCGGCATCACGGAGTTACCTGAAAGTCTTGGCCAGTTATCCTCACTACGTTATCTGTATCTTGACAAAAACAACTTTGAGAGGATACCAGAAAGCGTCATAAACCTTTCTAAATTGGAGATACTCCTTCTAAATTATTGCGAGAGGCTTCAATCCTTACCAAATCTTCCGTACAGTCTACAATTCCTGGAAGCAAATCATTGCATGTCACTTGAAGCATTATCAGGTTCACCAAGTTTATTCACAATTCCGTGGCCTTATCAGAGAATTTCCTTGAGAAATTGTTTAAATTTGGATGTGGATGAGGTCAAAGAAATTGTCGATAATGCTCTACACAAAATTCAGAGCGTAGCAATCACATGGTCACAAGGGCAGGGGATGGTGTGTCTCTGACACTCTCTTTTCATACGAATACCATGCTAATAATTAATTGACATCATATTTAACTAAAGTTGCTTGATGCGGGAGGAGAAGCAGCTATATTTTGTACATGGAAGCCATTGCTCTGGAATCTGTTACCCTGGAAGAGAAATTCCAGAGTGGTTTGAGTATCAAAGTATGGGATCTTCCCTCTCCTTCGAGCGGCCACCAGGTGATGGGTTCAATAATGAATTTGTGGGCTTTGCTTATTGCGTTATTGTAGCATTTAAAGACCATCATCAAAGTGAAAAGGATTTTCGTCTACGCTGCGATTTGAAACTCAAGACTGAAGATGGTGAATGCATTGTTGCCATAGAATTTCCTTGTGAGCAATTTGGTTATGGTGAATCAGATCACTTAATTTTGGGGAACGTACTATTCAGACGGTCTGGTTATGATAGTTTTGAAAAATATTACAATAATGTGACCATTTTCGAGTTCGATTTCTTCCATGGAAATTTTGAGCGTTGCAAGATGGTGAAATAATGTGGGATCCATTTATTGTGGGCACAAGATTATGGGGAATCAAAGAAAGATGGCAACTGAAGTTTCAGCAGTTGTGAGGAAGAGGAACCGCACCGCACGCCAATAGATTGAAATATACAAGAAGTTCATTTTGAAAAAATAGGTTAGCTATACTCTTAAATCACTCATTTTCTCAGAATTAATTTCTTAGACTTAATGGCTTTGTGATCGACAAGTAATGAGCCTCCCTGGATTTCAATATACTGTATCATTATTTTCTCTGTTCCTCGAATGTCCTATTCTTACATATTTATTCCTCAATGATATTTGTCTTAATTATCAACTAAATTGGCTTCTAGACTACCACTACATGATGTCCAATTAAATTATGTCAAATTGAATGATTACCAAAATTCGATTTTTTTTTTTCATAGATATTCAGTGAAGTAATTATTAAAAATTATTTTTAAAAAATTTGTATTCACTTTATTTATTAATTCATTTACATTTTTAGTTAATTCAGTGAAGAAATAGAGTTACATATACTTGGCAATTTATTTTTAAACACTCCAAGTAATATTCTACTTTGCTGGTGAATTTTCAAAATGATGGAAATCATTATAAGAATCTTTTTAGTGAAGTCATCATCGTCCTCTTTGTTAGCATTTGGAACCGTGTTTTCATCCCCATTGCTGTCATTTCTACTGCTACTGTAGAATTCATCAATGGTAGATTCAATGGTTTCCAACAACTGATTACCATATTTGCTTACTTCACCCTGAAATGAAGCCAAAAAGTAAATTAAGAGTTTCTTGAGCAATTAATCAAAGTATTTAACTATTAATTTTATCGGTCAACTATACTTAATCGTTTATTTTAACTGCAAAAACTAATGATTTGAAGGTAAGATGCGAACTTACAAAAACTTTAGTGACGATATTATATTTGAGAATAAAAACATGAGGTAGTTTGAAATTTCTCCTTACTTTGATACCAATTTTAATTTTAGATAAGAGATCAAATTCAAAAAATTAGATTAAAATTAGTGATAATTACATCATCAAAAGTTTTTTTTTTTTATGTTTTATAATTTCACCCAATGTTTTATTTTATTTTATTAGATACTTTCTAGGATATTTTAGTAATATTAAATTTATAAATATTATATTTAGCTCTTGTATATAAAATTTTAATCTAATCCAAACAACCAAAGTTTAGTTTTACCCAAACTTGCAATATAAATTACTGAATTCATTTAATTGGTAATTAAAAGACAAATATACCCTAATTTGTTTATTTTTCATAAAAAAAACCTTAATTCACTCATCCTTATTTAATTTAATTTATTTATATTATGTTTTAATTTATATTCTAAATTTTTAACAACATAAAATTTTAATTAACCTTAAAATAAATATTATTAATATATTATCATATTATTTTAAAAATAATTTTTATTAAACTTTCAAAATTTTACAATACAATTATTGTGGATAAAAATGCTCAAAATAATAAAAATTAAAATATTTCAATATTATTATTAATTAACACCATGTAAATATTTATATAATAAAGTTATTTTTTAAATATAGATTATGAATCTTATATGGAGTAGTAAGTAATTCCAAATTAATTTATCAGAGAATTAATATGTATGTATATATATTATTAATATTTTTTTAATAAAATGTTATTTTGTTTGTTTTAGAAAATATACCTAACTAACTCTAAAAATTAAAAAATATATATATATAAGTAAATTAAAATTTTATTTATAAAAAAAATAAAAATAAAATGAAAGTATATTTATCTTTTAGTTATTCAAGTTAAATTATGGTTAGAGAGGAGGTTTTCACAAAATTTATCACAAAATAAAATAATCAAAAATTTCAAATAAGGTATCTAATAAAACTTTCGTGTGATTATGATATGGAATGAAATTCGTTTCCATGGCTATTTAAAAATATGAAATGATTCAAAAGTTATATAAGTGAAACTTTGATATGGGTTTTGAGAGAACGAAAGAAGGAAATTGTGGCCGAAGAAGTTGGCGGCGCGGGTTGTTAGAAGAAGAGAAGAGAAGAGAGAGGAGAGAAGAATAATTATAGAGGTTAAAGGAAACACCTGCATTGATTGATGTTTTATTTGTAATAAGGGTGGTGGATTTTTCAATTATTGGAAATGATGGGGAGTGCAATATTTTGGATTTTTGGATTTTTTTTTTTTGTTCTTTGGTTGTGTTAAGGACCATAAAGTTTTCAACATTATCTTGGTGATTGTTACATTATATATATATATATATATATAAATGGGACCATATGACTAAGAATAAAACTATTAATTTTTTTTTGTTATTTTTTCATATTTAATTTAATCTATTAAAAGAATTTAGAAATCATAAACCAAAATTTGTAATAGAACATTTACGATTATACATATTTCAATTCAAATCTAAACTCTTCGAGTAAATAATTTGCTGAAAGAGAAAATTTATTTCATAATGAAATAATGAACAATATTATTTTGTATCATTATATATATAAATAAGAATATATATATATATATATATATTTTACATCACATAGCTCTCTGATTTTTGTTGAAATAATTGAAATAATGGTATATTGTGATGGTCAAAATTTGTTATCATAAGAGTAATTTGGTTATTTTAATAAAAGAGTTAAAGGACTTAATTGATGCAAGTGGATAAACTACTTTCTTATTTGTGAAAATATAAGAAAATAGGAAACCATATGTTATTACTCCATAATTCATATACAATCTATTAGATTCGTTAAATTTCAAGTTAAATTTCAAGAAAAATGATGAACTAAACACTGAAAGTTTGCAGCTGTCAAAACTTGTTTTTTTGTATTGTAATTCAGAATCATACAATGGATTTCATTACACATATATATACAAGAATGAATCACACTAAACCCTAAGATATAACTGTCCAATTGCTATATGAAAATACGAATGGTTACAATTGTATTATATATTGTGTATGCTCTATCCATTTTGTTGTGTATGTAGGTTTGCTGTGTCGGCAGGTATGCTTGTAGGTAGTCCTCAATTGTCCTTACTTGATCAACAAGCTGGCTGGTGTGAAAGGTGAATATTGTAGGCTGCTGGCTGAATTCGGTATGGTGAAGGCTACTCATAATGAGAAAGCTACTGAGTCTGCTAGAATGTTGGGGTGTATGCCAAGTCTACTGGATGTGCTGAGTTGCCTACCAGGTTAACATTTCTATTTTTAACTCTCCTCAAACTTAGCTGTTTGCTATGACCCTAAGTTTGCTTTCCAGTAGCGGAAATCTGTCATTGCTAATGGGATGTTTTCAGGTCAAAACAATCACCTTTCCTCAAACTGGTGATGTTTCAAATATTACAGGTATGGATGCCAGAATTAGGCCTAGTTAAGTGTAATACCGAAATAGATTAACAATATTATGTCACAAAAGAATGCAATTGCTGCTCTTCTAAACACATCTTGGTTTTCTGTTTCTGGGTCAGGTAATCAGCTAGGAGAATGCAACGGAGAAACTATTGATTTGTTGGTGAGACTTATCCTGGTGAAGTTGGTAGTTGCAGTAACTGGTCTAACGCAGGAAGCTTTGCCTGAAACTCTAAAGCTCAATTTAAAGAGATTGAGGGCTGTTCAGGCTCATATTCAAAATATTATTGTAGTCTCTACCAGACAAGTGACTTGGAAGGTTCATTGCATTGGTCCTCCTCATATTCTACTTGATTTGATGAATGAGTTACGTTATTTATCACACACTATTCTAAAATATTCCAATTACAGCATTCTTGCTTGCTGGCAAACCCTACTAAGTGATGAGTGGGTTGTGACCAACACAACAGACATGGACAATATAGTATCAGATTGCAGTGTAAGGGTCTTAGAGGTCTTAAGCCGTGTTGAAGATGCGGGCGTTGAAGAAATTGTTGAAACAATGAGTAGATTTACAATTGATGATGATGTCAACACCAAGAAGCTTCAATCGAGGAAGGCTTTAATGTGCAGGATGCTGGGAAAGAGTTTGCAAGCGGGGTATCCAATATTTGAAAAGCTGTACCGAGCTGTATATTTGGCTTTAAGAGGAGTTGTGCTAGGGGGAGTTGGTCCGAAAGGAAGAAACTTGGCTGAAATGGCTCTCCGGCAGGTCGGAGCTGTTACCCTGACTGAAATGGTGGTCAAAGCTGCTGAAGTGCTGGTGCTTGTTGCCAATGTTACGGATGTTGTTCATGAACAATGGTATATAAATCTGATTGAAAAAATGTGAAAATCTAGTCAAATCTGAAATGAAAAAAATGTGAGAATGTAGTCTGTATGCATTCGAATTTGTGAAAAGCAGATAATAATACGATCTCTGTACAGAGTAGCAAGTAAATGTGTGTAAGAGCTGTGTAACTTTCAGCTACCGATTGAACGAAAATATTAATTGGTAACTGTGCTGTGCAGATCTCTTCTATAATGTAAACGGTGTAAATAGCTTCATAGTTTCTGTTTATATTCAGCCTTGAAAACTAAACCATAGGCATGTAAATGAAGCCATATGTAAAAGCATGAAGTGGAATTGATTTCCTCCATGTAAATGAAATTATCTTATAGCAAGCTATAACAAGTTACAAGCATGATTGAAAGAGAATTGAATTTGGCAATGGAAAAGATTGTGCATGCAAAGCAATGCAATGCATACAAAACATGCAATGCATTCAAAACATGCAAAGCAAAGCAATCCATTTTCCCAAAATCAATACAATTCAGGGAACGAAAAACTCTATAATCATGTAAAGAACTTGTGAACTAGCTCGCTGGGCAACAAGTCTTCAAATTTTGTAATTGGAACAGACTCTCAATGCTGAGAACAGAGGCTACTAACCTAAATATTTACCACATCAACTTACTAGTAAGTCTACCACTATGAAAAACAGTAGATTTCCTATAATATGAAACAATAAAGGCATTTTAACCTCCACTGGGAGAAAGGAATCTCATACACAATTCCTGTATTTTCATAAGACTTGTAAAGTCATTGTAATTTCAACATTAAGCAAGAAACAAATCAACAAAAAAGATGACCTTAATACAATGTTCTGCCAGCAAAAGAAGAGATTTCAGGCCTTGGCTTCATTCACCTAAACAAAATATTAAAATTATAAAAGCAAATTTTAAGATGTTAACTAAAAACAGAGAGTAATAGCAACCTGTTCTCAACTACCTCGTGTTGAAAGGTTTAAAATAGCTAGAAACACCTGTAATATTGATGATACAGATCCATAAATATCACTTTTCTTCACCTCCCCCACAAGGCAATCCTCAAGGGCAAAATGCAGCAATATGCAGGCTTTTGAATGGACGTTTTCCTGCTCCTTGCAGACTCAAAGTCTTATGCCCATGTTTTTTGACCATGTTTTGGCATAAAAAAATGCAAGCATGAAAAACAATGCTACAAGGAAACAACAAGAAAGTACCAAGCATATAATTTATTCTTAGACATACAAACTGTCTCATTGAACCTCCACAAACTTGTTAACTTCACCAGTTCAACCTAAGCAGTGCAAGTAATGTATAATAAAATGAACAAGATGAAGAAGATGTCGACAGTCAACATTATTTTCACGTTAACTGACCTGAAACAGTGAAAATAGTAATTCACAACACATCTTATAAGGATCAGAAGGGCAATAATGGCAGCAACTGCAACAAATGCGAGTAGAAGTTTATATTATATACCATTACACAGAGAGATTTTCAATATTTCTCTCATATATGCAACAGAATGGGAAATCAATGTGCAATACAAAAAAGATAAACCAGTTTGACTGTGCATGTTTGGCATTATCAAATTCAACTTTCCAAATGAAAACCGCCATCATGTCAAACCGAAGAGTTAATAGGAATTAACAAGATGCATTAGTTTGACTTGAGTAACTTATGTAGTAACTATAACTGTAATAAAAAACACAAGAAGAAAGCTAACCGTCTAGACTGGCAGAACTGCATTTTTAAAAATGACAAAAGCATGATAAGCATAGGGAATTTTTATGATTATTTAACCTATTCTAACTTATAATCACTGAATCTTCTCAACTTTTGACTAAAAAATAACAAATTTCACAGGTGACAATGCCTTCTCAGCTATTACCTCACTGTAACCCTCAATTGATTTTGGGGGAAAATGATGAAATACAAAGCAGACATCTGGTTTGTTGATAGCTGAAAAATATATGCACTAAATATACTATTGTTTTCCGTAATTCGACTAATCAAGGTACCGTGCTAGAAAGCTGCCTCGTGTGCACATTTCTGAAAAATGAATGCATTATCTTAAAAAGATGGAAGAGAGTCCAAAGAGGAGAAGAAGGAAATTGATATATATGATGTAAGAAGTTATGTAAACAAAAAGCTTCAGAACCTGATATTTGATATAAATTCTAACTATCAAATGAAAATTTGAGACCTGCTTAGTGTTAAGTAAAAGCACTTTGAGCCCATTTCAACTCAGAAAAGGAAAACAATTTAAATGGCA
>JAXCLQ010063258.1:0-15761 GCA_035584115.1 Cedrela odorata | reverse complement strand
GGTACATGAATGAATTACTATGAATTTTTCTATATGATTTTATGACTAATGTTTTCTTTTATGATTAAAAACTTCTCGTCTACATAGTATTTATTTATCTAATTATTGGAGATACAACATTGGCTTAAAAAGAGTGACGTTAATTTTATTCTCAACACTCTTGTATATTAAAATTTTTATACTATATTGTACCATAATTTTATTAAAATATTTTAATAGACCTACTCACTAATCTGTATAATCTCATTCTTTTTAAAAAAAAAAAAAAACTTTTTTCCTCCTAACTAATTGATAGAGCGAGAAGTTACCGCTTTCCTCAACTTCAAAAGTTCAAGATACTTGATGTGGTGAGTATCTTTTCTACACAATTTAGAGACTTATGTTCTATTTTGTGATATAGTATTATCTTATTGTGACCTTTGAATATGTATAAGTATATAAATATATGTATAATTCATAATTATGAATCATAAGGAAGATGCATAGATCTTATATGTTGATGGATGAGATTATATATTATGGAGTCATGAGTTGTATATTTAAGGACTATTTACAAGATGAAATTGATGAAAATAAAGAGGTTACTTTACCGGAATTTAGTTAAGATTCGAATTAGGGTGTTTCATGAAGACTTAAAATCTTAAGAAACAGTAAAATACCTAATTTGTTGCACCAACACAAATGTGCAACAAAAATATGTTTCTAAAATAATACTAATTATGTAAACCTTATCAATAACAATAGTTCACAACAAATAAAAATATTCAAATATTCAAATTATTATAAAATCATATAAATATATAATAATAATAATAATAATAATAATAATATTTTAAATGAAAATTTTGATGAATGAATTTGAAAACAGAAAGATTTAAAAAAAAAATGCATGTACTACAAAAATGATAAATTTTATATAGATAATGATGTAAATAAAATAATTAGGTAATAATTTATTTTTTTAGGAGAGATTTAAGGCCAGTGTGGGATTCCCGTGACATATAAAATAATTACTATAGTTGTGTTGGAAAATAAGCAGCTGTTAAGAAAAATAATTGGGTGTTTGATAAATTGTACTTTTGACGGTGCTATAAGTTTCAAAAAGTAGAGTACGCGCGTTTGATAAATTTAAATATTATAAGTGTTGTAAATATGGAAATCTGATTATTGAAATATAAGATACAACTGTCTTCTCCTTTTCTTTTTTTTTATGAAAGTGATGGGGTTATAATAAGAGGTAAAAAAAAATCACATTAAATGTTATATTGAATTATTTTATAACATACTTTTTAAAAGTAACCCCCGCTTCTAAAAACTATTGTTTTATAACATACTTTTTAAACGTAACCCCCGCTTCTAAAAATTGTTGTCAGAAATCTTTTAGATTATAAAATAAGTTGTTTAAATTAATATTACCAAATATAAATTTAGTAAAAAATTATAAAATAAGCTGCTTATAATGTTTCCATTGCAATTTCAAATGGGCCCTAAATAAATTTTACATTTTTTTTTTAAATTTAGTCAAAACGTGAACAAAAAACAAAAAAAAAAAAAGGTTATTTGTTAAAGTAAAAGATTCTGAAAAGATTCGTTAAGTTAAAAAAATAAATATACTTAATTACTTAAAATAATTAAATTAAACCAATTAAGTATTTTTTTTTTTTTTTAATAAACCTCTTGTAAATTTGGAGTCAATGGTGAATATAGATTGCCACGATCATTGTTATTGACATCAATGAAGGTGACAGTGGCAAGTATGATTTTTTTTTTCTTTCAAAATTATAATAATTGTTTTTTCACTTAAAAAAGTTAAATTTATCAAATTGTTCTATTAAGGTAAATATACTACATTGCTCTTGTTGTCGTCTAAACAAATGAAGCCTATTAAGGTATTTAAAAAAATAATTCATGAAAAATAAAAATAGGGCTTTTACTATTTATTAAAAGTTGAAAACCCCAAAACATTGTTTACACCATTTTTTACTTTTCATCCCACATCTCTTTTTAAATATTCTAATAAATATAATTTTAATGTTTTTAGAATATAATTTTAATTATAAGTGAATTTAAATTTTCATAAAATAAAAGTAAGCTTTTAATTTTTTTTAAATTTAAGAATATAATATACCAATTATTTCTAAACATCTATTTTCTCAAACTTGAAGGGTCAGTTTCAAAAAAGTAAAAAATTCTAAAGATTTGGCTAGGGGTGATAACTTTTTATAAGATCTATCAACGTATGCGAATACGGCAGAAAATTTATAGATTTTGGTTAATATAAAATGACATAATTATTAAACGAGTGACACGATATAACACGGTTAATAATTGCGTTGGATTAGGGTATAATTATTGATATCTGAACTTATTTATGACATAATTAACTATTCAATTAATTATATTGTGCTAACTCATTTATAATTTAATAAATTTTTTTTTAAAAAAAATAGTTATTTTTATTTATTTTTAAAAGATATTTAGAATAAAATTCATTAGTATTTAAAAAAATGTTATCATAAATATTATACAAAAATATTAAATTTGGCATGATTACAATTAGGGATGACAACGGGTCAGGGATAACTATCCCCGTCCCCTTCCCAGTTTTAAGGGTGATATTAGGACTGTTCAAAACTAGTGTCGGTTCTGGTTTTATTTGGAATTGGAACTTACCCTAAATAATTCAGTTTTTAAATTTTGGAACTGAAACCTACCCTATTTAATAGGGTACCCTTTTTTTTTCTGGTCAATTCGGTTTCAATTTTATAATTTTTAGAACCGAAACTTATTCTAAAAAAATCGATTCTTAATTTTTTGGAACCAGAACCTATCTTAAAAAAAATTAGTTCTGGTTCAAAACCTGTTTTTTCGATTCGTTTCTTGACGGTTCTGGAATCGCTAAACACCCCTAAGTAATGTCTCTGTCCCTCTTTTGAAAAAAAAAAATTCATACCCATTTTGGAAAGGAGATTCTTGTCCCCTTTTAACAGTATTAAATAAATAAATTTATATAAAATATTTACAAAATTAAATAATAAATAATAAATTATTTATTTTAATTTATTCACAAATATTACAAATTAACATATCAATAAATTATAATTTCAATTCTTAATAAAAATAACATAAATATTAAATTAGAAAAATAAAATAAAATCTTTAGAGTTTTATTAAATATTGTGTTAATTTTTGTAGAAAAAAATATTAAATATTCTTCTTAATTTTGTAGAAAAACATTTTATTAGATAAATTAAAAATAAAATCTTGGGAATCATTTTCTATTTGTTAATTTTGTGTTAATGTAGTAAAAAAAAATTTAATTCAATGACTATAATTAGTCAATTCATTTAATTTAAAATCAACTAATTATTATATTTTTAATTTAATTATATCTTTTAGTTAATAAAAAAGTGAATCTAATTATATATATATATATATATAATTTTTTAATTTTAAATATATTTTTATATAAAAGTAGATAAGTGGAATGGAATTAAGAGTTGTTTTCATTCCTATCCTGCTCGAAAATAAAAATGGGGACAGAGATACATCTCTACTTTGTCCTATATTTTTGATAAAAATGTTTTAGATTTTCGCTCTGAATTGGGTGGACTTATCCTTGCAAATTTTTTTTGTAATTTTTATTATAATTTATTTAATTATTTAATAATTATATTATATTAAAAATTTTACATTTCCACTTCGTCCTATATTTTTGACAAAAATGTTCCAGATTCCTGCTCTGAATTGGGTGTACTTATCCCTAAAAATTTTTTTAATTTTTTATTATAATTTATTTAATTATTTAATAATTATATTATATTAAAAATTTTACTTATTAATATAATTATTAAATAAAATGAATTTAGATTGAATTGTTTTATAAGGTACAAATTCAAGAGCATAGTACTACAACATAATTACCGGAATTGTTACCCTAGATTTTACTGCCATTTTTATTTTTTTATTTTTAATATTTGACCCTTTTATAATAAAATATAATAACCAAAGCGTTCACTCTTTTTTCCAAGGTGGCAACAGCGCACGGCACCGACACGAACTGACGTTGACTAAACGCAATTTGAGGCATCAATCAAACGGCCGAGATCCATTAAGTAACTGGTGCGGGCAGCAGTGAATGTCAAAGCCTATAAATGTTAAGTTTGAAGTTCGACTCTCATTCATTTGCCTTCCATTGGAAAAGTCTACCAACCAACAAATGAGCGAATGAGTGAAACGTGAGTGAGATAAAATCACTTCCTGCGGTTGTTACTCCACTCGTCAATCAAACCAAAAATGGCCAACACCCGAACCGGAAGTCCCGTGATTGGACGCTTCTGTTTCACTGTGAGATTACTCGGTTCTGCCATTTCTGTTGCAATCTTCCTCTTCATCACTTCCTCTTTCCTCTTTACTTCCCACTCTCACACTCACGATGATCTCCATAGCTTGGTAAGTACACTACAAACATGATACAACATTCTCATTCTTATATGTTTTAATTAATTATTGTTTTGCTTCTTGTTTAGTGAGAAAGGAAAGATATCGTTTTGACGAAATGTTCTTTTATTGTTTAAATTTAGGGTTTGAGGTCCGGTTCGTACGGGCTCGGATCTATCCGGAGATCCGTCTTGGCTCTGAAATCGGATCCACTAAAACCGCGGTTGGATCAGATCAGAAAGCAAGCCGATGATCACCGATCTTTGGTGATGGCCTATGCGTCGTATGCGCGCAAGCTCAAGCTGGAGAACTCTAAACTGGTTAGAATCTTTGCTGATCTCTCTAGGAATTACACGGATCTCATCAATAAACCCACTTATCAGGCTCTATTGGAGTCCGACTCTCTTACAATTGACGAATCAATTCTGAGACAATTTGAAAAGGAAGTGAAAGAAAGAATCAAATTGACTCGCCAAATCATTGCAGAAGCAAAAGAGTCTTTCGATAATCAGTTGAAGATTCAGAAACTTAAAGACACCATTTTTGCGGTGAATGAGCAGTTAACTAAGGCAAAAAAACAAGGAGCGTTTTCGAGTTTGATTGCTGCCAAATCCATACCGAAGAGTTTGCATTGTTTAGCTATGAGGTTGATGGAAGAACGAATTGCTCATCCCGAGAAATATTCCGATGAAGGGAAGCCGGCGCCTCCTGAACTTGAGGATCCCGAGCTTTACCATTACGCTATTTTTTCCGATAATGTGGTCGCTGCTTCGGTGGTGGTGAATTCTGCTGTCAAGAACTCTCTAGAGCCATGGAAACATGTATTTCATGTTGTGACTGATAAAATGAATCTTGGGGCAATGCAAGTTATGTTTAAATTGAAGGATTATAATGGGGCACATATAGAGGTGAAGGCAGTTGAAGATTATAAGTTTCTGAATTCGTCATATGTGCCTGTTTTGAGGCAGCTGGAGTCTGCTAATTTGCAGAGGTTTTACTTTGAGAACAAGCTTGAGAATGCGACAAAAGATACTACTAATATGAAGTTTAGAAATCCGAAATATTTGTCGATATTGAATCATTTGAGGTTTTATTTGCCTGAGATGTACCCGAAATTGCATAGGATTTTGTTCTTGGATGATGATATTGTGGTTCAAAGGGACTTAACAGGGTTGTGGAAGATTGATATGGATGGAAAGGTTAATGGGGCAGTGGAGACTTGTTTTGGGTCGTTTCATCGATATGCCCAGTACATGAATTTCTCGCATCCTTTGATTAAGGAGAAGTTTAATCCAAAGGCATGTGCGTGGGCTTATGGGATGAACTTCTTCGATTTGGATGCTTGGAGAAGGGAGAAGTGCACCGAAGAGTATCATTACTGGCAGAATCTGGTTAGAATCGTTTGCTGTCTTTATCTATTTGATTTACAGATTAATGCTCAATAACTATGTCATGTTGATTTGTGCCTAAATACTAACTATGAGATACACTATAAAGCTACCTATTGTGATTGCACTTGCTGTTCAAATCATCTAATAATATGTTTAGTTGCTTTTGAATCCTTAACTTCTAGTTGTCTTAATGAGAGGATGGCCCTTTTATAACTGATATTGGTTATATATTTTTCGTATTGTGTTCTACCTGAAAATATTTTTAGGGTTAATTATTTCTTTACTGTTTCAACTGGGAAATCATATTTGGATTGTTATTAAGTAATTATCAATGTTTTTTGTTTGTGTTACAGAATGAGAACAGGACCTTGTGGAAATTGGGGACACTTCCTCCAGGTTTGATCACATTTTACTCAACTACTAAGCCTCTAGATAAATCATGGCATGTTCTGGGACTTGGATACAATCCAAGCATTAGTATGGATGAGATACGAAATGCTGCAGTGGTGCACTTCAATGGCAACATGAAGCCTTGGCTTGATATTGCCATGAACCAATTCAAGGCGCATTGGTCTAAGTATGTTGATTACGATCTTGAATTTGTTCAAGCATGTAATTTTGGTATATGAATTATTTTATTGTCTTGGCATAAAAGTCATAGTCAAGGGATAAGTTATAATTAAGTCTTATATCACTTGTAGAATTTTGTTTCTATTTGTTGTCCATACAAGTCTTGCAATTGCATTTAAAGTTATTTGGCTAATGTCAAAACTATTAAGAACATCATTCTTTTTTTTTTTTTTTTTTTCTTTCATATCAAGTAGTTTCAAACTGTTTCATTTTACTATTATATATATACATATATAATGACTTGAATTTATTATTATCGATTGTTTTAGTGCAATGGGATTGATTGTTTTCTGTATTTTCTTATTTTGCATAATAAATAATAACACAAACTTAGTAAATGGGATCGATTGTACTTGATTATTGATTGGCACCAGATGCACTATATGGTAATGTCTTCATTCCTCATAAATGGTCTCTTTCCTGGCTGTTTTTTTTTTTTTTTAATTAATTTTTATTTATACATCCCTTAAAAACCTAAAAATTATATAGATATATCCTAAATGAAAATTTACATGAATATGACGAATGAGGGAATAAGAGTCCATAATATAAAAATGTATGAAGATAGAGCGAATCGTCAACCCTAAACGACGATCGTATAATCTTATGACTGTCATGTGAGGGTGAACACATTGCTAGTGTATAAGTTATATACCCAGTTGTAAAAATGAATGACTTTTTTGTATGTTACAAAAATGAGTTAGAAACATTTTACTATAATATCCCGCTTTAGCATAGTGCATAGAAGCATTTTAATATAATATCCCGCGTTTGCATAGTGCGTACACCTCTACCATGCACCGCCACTAAATGATCTTCGATCGGGAGTTGGCTCCTAACCATCTTAAAAACCATCTTCTTCAAGTACATTGGATAAAACTGACAGACGTAATTATGTAGCCGGATTTGCCAGGAATAAGTTCACATCAAAGCCTTAATTGCTAGAAATGCACATGTCAATTACAATAATCCATTCAATGATTTATATTCTTGCAAGGAAAAAAAAAAAAAAAACATTGCCTTTCCACTAACCATTTCTTCGGAAAACGTTGAGCTATTTTTGACCTAATCATTATCATTTATCATGTGCGCAAAACATAGCTAATGATCCATTGAAACAATGTCAAGATCCCCAAATATTTCTCCCCAGGAGACCAGATATGTGACACAAGTATACCAAACAAAAATTCAAAAATCATCCACCCTTAACCACACGTTATAGAAAAATGACTACAGCCAAGATCAAATCCTAAAGAAAAATTTCAGACAGCTCATCCAAGAAAAAAAAAATCAATCTGATCCTTTACTCTTAATGCTATTACCCACTTGTCAAAATCACTAAACTACAAACAGAAAATTACCCTCCATACTTTTCAATGGCCTCCCAAATTTACTTCTTCAAGCATGAGCAGACACCCTAGGTGCCACATTTTTAGCTGTCACATTGACAGGCGGCTTACCAGCACGGTTCACACGGCCACTGGTGTCTGATCTTTGATATCCATCAACAGCACGGTTTGAAAATCTTTCCCTACTGGCACTTCTATTTTCAAACTCATTCCTGTTACCAAAATCACCCTGGCCATAGCCTCTGCCACCCCCATAGTTCCCACGCCCTCTTGCTCCCTCATTCCTGTATCCATTCCCAGCTCTGGATGAAAAACGTCCCCTATTGCCCCCTGCCAATAGTAAGAAAACACTTTCAGCAAATTGTTAAAAAAAGAAAAGGAAAAAATAATATTAATTATAAAATCTGGCTTGCCACGAGTAGACTTCTTTGGTTCAACAACAACTCGGTGCCCGCCAATCATGATAGGTGAAGCCTGAAACATTAATACAGACATACTTCATGTTAAGAGCTAACAGGTTCTAAACATAAGAACTAATGAAAGTGACAAGAAAAAGAAAACATCTAAAAGGATGCAAATTATATACTTAAGAAAAAAAATTGGACCTCTCCCATTCTTATCGGGGAGGAAGTATGAGAATCTAGCAAGAACTAAAAGTCATGCCAAAGCAGCTTCATTGCAGTAATATATTCTCGCCATTAAAATTATGGTACAGAATGAAGTCTGAACTGTGTCAAATAAAGGAATAACACAGAAATTTATCATCAGAGAAAACTCTAGAAATATTCAACATTGTGCCATCGCAAATGAGGAGATGAAACATACTAGATACTGGTATAAGTGAACAAAAGTAGAAAAATCAAACTACTCAAACTCAATGACCAAACATGTATGACAATAAAACCAGTCAAACAAAGTAGATGCATGTAAGTTAGAAGTGATCCTAAAATTTGAAGGACTCCAAAAGCAAGAACTGCCCTAACGAACTATTACATGCATCCCCGATAAGTAAAAAAATAGAGAAAGATGCACTTCCATAATGTGGTATAGTAACATTCTCGGAAAAGGCAATCATAGAAACATGTCAGTCCGATTTCAAATAAGAATCCACTCTTATTACTCGTTCACAAGAAAAAAGAAAACAGATTTGAGACACTTCAATATTACATTTAGATTACTATTTCAATCTTGATCATTAGTTGGGGAACAGACATCTCTTTTTTATTTTTTTTATGTTTGGCCCATCTCTGGGAACTCTTGCTCGGGGCTTGCCCCAGAAGCACTCTCCCTACGCTTTCCTCTAATCAAGAAGTTTTAAAGTAGTACCACCACTTTGCTAACTCCATACTGGATTAGTAAAGGGGATATTCAGATTCGACCCCAACTCTCCTCATCAGCATAAATTCCCCCAAGCAAGACTTAGGGGGATAGCGTTCCAGTCCTCAAACTTGATTCTGAAATGTCTTAAAAAATCACACATATTACCCTCAAAATGTTTTTCAAACTTTTTGTAGAATGCAGCAGACTTCTTCATCAAGTCATTAGCCTGTATATATACAACTGTTCTCACTATAACACCACCAAAGCACCCAAACTTTACCAGTCCAAACCTTTGATGCAATTGACTAGTTCTAAAGGCAGATCATAGTCACCAAGCAATTGGTACCTCTCTTCCAGAAGCCATCACATTGATGGTGAACAGTTTAAAACTTTTAATCAGGCCTAAATCTTAAAAAGTCATAACATATTAATTAAGCTGGAGAAATTATTGAAAAGTAAGAACACAAAAATATTAGTGGTCCAAGTAATATCCTAGAAAATTATATGCTAATAAAAACCATAGAATGCAAAACTGTCAACTTGGCTAGCATTTGATAGTTAATAACAGTATCTAGATAGCACCCTTGAAATCTCAAAAATAATTTACAATGGAGGGATGGAGCCAAAAATTTGCATTTGATGGGCCAAAATATAATAATACGGATACTCCAAAATATATAAAATAAAAATAACTATATATATATATGTATATATGTATGCCCCTTGTTTCTCAAACTTCTGTGGAGCCCAATGGGCATTCCCTCACCCATAATTTGGCTAATAAGCTAAGCCACTGGGGGGTAGGTAGTGCTTTCTCCTATAAAAGTCCACAAGATTTTTGGACATGAGTTTGATGCCCTCGAGTGTTTTGTCACACCAAAATAGGATAAGTGTCTTACAAACAATAGTTTATGGGATGTGAACCATAACAAGGTTGCATATAGAATTGAAACACACGTACAAAAGAAGAATTCAGGGCACACTCAACAAAAACAATCAAGAGAAAACAATTGACAGAGACAGGTACATAAACTTACTGATACATCTTTTTTACTTTCCATCACAAAAATGGAATTGAAAACATTTCACAATAAAAATAAGTCACAATCAGATCCTTTTCAAGAAGCTATATGTTTCCATGCAGGAAAGAAAGATGGGGAGTCAACCAATGATGATTTTAGATTCTAGATAACTTTACTCATTTTTTTAAAGAAATCAACAAAAAGATTTCAATCAATGATTACCACCAGCACGTTTCTTGTTTAACATATAAGAGCTTCTAGAAAAGAAAGAAGAAACTAATCAAATCAAAAGAATGACCTCAACAACTAAAACAATCCCAAACATTATACCAATGCCTAATGAATGCATTTTTCATAAAAAGATAGTGCATCCTAATCACTACAAAGTGTCTTGACATCTAGAAAGATAAAAGATAAAATGAAAAAAAAAACAGCATAGACATTTTGTTTCTTTTTTCTTCCACAGAAGGAGAATGCAACTTCCAATAGAGAAGTGAGTTAACGAACTGATATGCTCATAGTATAATACAAAAAATATAAGAAACAAAATCTAATTCATACCTCTATTGCACTTTGCACAGCACTTTCCTCTTCAAATTCCACAAAGCCAAAACAGAATCCCTATCACCAAATATAGAGAATAAACATTAGTCGCAGAGAGAGTTAACAATAAAGCACAATGGAAAATGAGCTTCAGTGCACCTTCTGTATTTTGATTTGAATACCGCCACTCCTAATAGTTCCAAACTTCCTGAACTCAATCTCAAGTAGGGCATGAGAGGCAGATGGAGGCAGTCCTTTAAGATAAATAGACGGACCCTCAGCTGTTCATAACCAAACAAATGAATGTGTGAATTGATGAGACATATAAATATTGTCAGTATCCATTTCCCCATACAAGATAGAACAAATGTGAATCAACCATCAGAAATAATGCAAGCATAAGAAATGCACAAGGCGCACCCTCTTGGTTATTCCCATTTTCAATAGCATTTGTGTTCAGAACTGTTTTCTCGGACGAAGGTGCCGGAGGTGATGCAGAAGAAGGCTGTTGCTCTTGGCTCTTCATTATAGACCTCAGAAAAGCTGGTGGAGGAGATGATACAGGAAGAGAACTGTCCTTCATGACCTTCACCTATAAGAACAATGTTCAGTAATTCAACATATAATTAGAAAAGGAATATGAACATAGCAAGTGAAACCATGTATGCTCAATACCCATCCATTCACCACCAACTAAGGCCATAAATGTGGAAATGACCACAAATGCAATAACTGAAGCAAAACAACCCAAGTACACTACAAGAAGTTAAGAAGTATAGTATGTTTCACTAAACTACTTACAATTGAAGCATATGACTTCTTTTGGCACTTCTTCAACTTTAGAGTTAGATTCAGAATCCAAACTAAGGCCATAATGTAGAAATGACCACGAATGCAATAACTGAAGCAAAACCACTCAAGTACACTGCAAGAAGTTAAGAAGCATAGTGTGTTGTACTAGAATACTTACAATTGAGGCATATGATTTCTTTGGAGCTTCTTCAACTTTAGAGTTAGATTCAGAATCCAAGTGTGTATTGTCTGGAATAGCATCAACAACCTCAGGTACTGGTGCTTCCTCTTCTTCGATTGTGACGTCTCCATTCTCAGATGGATTATACACTTCTTCCCCATTGACTTCCTCTGACAAAATAGCTGTTTGAACAGCAACATGAATCTCCTGCACAAGAGAATGATCTGCAAAAGGAAGCATCATCTAAATGTTAATTAGAGAACCAAAAAAAGGCTCTAATTTTGGAAAATAAAAAGGATTTACAGTTACCTTGGTCAGGAGTAACAGGAGCTTCAACATCATTAACGGAAGCCTGGTGACTGACATGGTTTGCATTATCTACATACCTAAAGACATCATTGAAAACGAAGTAGCCTTTGTCTTGTGGCGCCAGGAAGAAACTCTGAGTAAATTTTCGCCTGACATTGTCCTTCCCAGTCAAATAACCAGTCACGAGAACAAGGACTCCCCCATTGTATGATTCTTGTGCATCCACAGTTGTTATCTCAGCACTGAACTCTCCATAATCAAGTGAAAGAATCTTTTCATTGATAGCCTGATCCAAAGAGTCAACCAAATATATGAAGGTCAATTCTCCTAATCATTTACGTAAAAACCAATACTACACTGAACTCATCCATATGCTACTCTATTAAAACAAAATCATTTTATCGTTTTGACACATCGTGCTTTCCCTATTTTCTCATATATAGGTGATACTTATAGGCTTCAATAAGATAAGAAAGGATAAATATATACAAATGTACGCATGGCCATACATGTTGAACCAGTGAGAGAGAGGGTGAGAGAAAAAGCTGCTCACTTGCATAGTGGTGGTAATACTCATAGCCCCATTTCCTTCTGGTCGACCGAGCTTACTAATATCCTGATAAAAACGATGAACAAGCTCGGGCGATTGGTGCAATATAAGGTAGTATTGATGAACAAAGGCATTACCAACCTAAAAAGTACACCATAGGAATACTCAAAATCCAATCAAAACGTAAAAACCAAAATTAAAACAAAACATACAACAATACATATTAGACTAAAACAAAAAAGAATTACAATATCAGCAGTTGGAGCTGTTGGAGCTTGCTGCACCGGTGACGTCATCACTACACTTAAATCTTCCAAACGCAATCAAAAACCCTAATTGACCAAACACAAAATCAGCAGCAGCACTTAACATACAAGTATATGAACGAACAAAAGAATATAAAAAACCTAAGTCAGTCACGGATCGTTGAAGCAAATAAAAATTTCCGAGAAGACAATTTTGCAAGAAAATAAACGGAGACTCAACTAATTAATCAAAACATAAGAATCACAGTACAAGTCCGAACATAATCGGTCGTATAATTTCATTTTCTCAGCAAAACATCCAAAACCTAGACTAATACATTTGCTTGCAAGAAAAGAAAGAGAGACATAAAGGAAAGGGAGCGTAGATTTGAGTACCCGACCTGAAGATTTGGATCGGAGACAGCCAGAGGAGAGAGAGGGAGAGAGAAAGTGGAGAAGTAGGGAGCAAATATTTTGCGTATGTCTCTCTCTCGCACCTCCTCCCTTTTTCTTGTGTATTTTAGGGTTTGTTCTTCTCTCTAGATCTTGAAGAGGCGCGAGAATGAGGAAGTCAGACAGAGAGAGGGGGGATTTTAGCGTGAAAATGAGAGGTTTTTTTGTAGGGAAAACATGCCCTAAACTACTCATTTATTTTTTATTTTACTAAAAAAACTACTTTCATAATTTATTTATTTATTAAACAAATTAAAAATATATATATTTAGACAAAAATACTCCCTATTCTATAAAATTTAAGGATTTTTTTTTTAATGAACTTCAAACTTTTGAAATTAACGAATAATAAAAAATAAAAGTAGTTACTTTTGATAATTTCCTTTTTTTTTATGACTGCATGTCTATATTTTGTTGTGTACTAAAATGATCATATTTTTAGTCCAATTTACGTACATAACCAGGTTTAATTGATTCTTATTAAAATGATTAATTTTATTAATTTTGAATAAATTTACCTCTACATGACCAATTCTTGTTAATTCAATAAAATTAAGCTAAAAGATTATCTCATATTGTCTGAACTCGAAAACCTATATAGCAATTTTGGCGAATCTCCAACAATTAAAAAACATAGAGTTCTTTTCATTTTTCTTACCTTCTTACCGTTTTTTGCTTTATATAATGAATTAATATATAAATGTGTTGAATTTGAGTTTGATTTCATAAATCTTTTGAATATGAGCCTTGTTGATTTTTGGAGAAAACTATATTAGAGTGTCGCGGTCGTGTGAAAAAGTTGGCAGTGTGGGCTTCTTCACCTAATCGAGCACAATTGAGCCTCGGTGACGCTCTCAAAGAGAGCCCTTTGTGGTGCTAGATTTCAAGCGCCCAGTGTAGTTCGAACTTTTTAAAAAAATTAAATTAAAATTTTAATATTCTTTAATTTTTAAATTTAAATTAAACAACATATTTATTACATAACATAAATTGTTATCACCTTGAAATATAAAATTTTAATTAAATTTCATTAATAATTTAATGTGTTTTTTTTTGTTACTATTACATAGATATGGATGAAGTTTTGACAACAACTGTTGAATATGGAAGATTATAGGTTACATCTTTGGATAGTTCTAAGAAATATATTGGTGAAAGGCATCAACTTTTAGTCGTAACAAAAAAGATTTACTACTAACAATTATTACAATTGATATAAAACCACATTTATATAGATCCGACAAAATACAAAATTAGTATCAGAATGGGTTTTAGATATGTGAACATAAGGAATATTGCGTATGTTGATATCGTAAATGACTATGACGTATTTGTTTTTTTGAACACCACGGCAAAGTCAGAATCTAGACAGTTCAGTCCGTTGTACATCACTATAGAGCGAATAGTTGTTGCAGATCGTAGAGTCCTGCACTTGTTCTTTGCAACCAAAAAAATCTAGAAGTCTTTGTACAACCATCTATTTATTCTTGGGGGAGCAACCAATTCAACCATACTTAACATTATTCTCCACCTCTGCACATATCTCCTACACAGCATGTCTTTTCACTATGGCATTATAAGATCCTATGATTCATGGAGTATACTCTCCATGTTGGTACAATAAGGACCTAACGCATGATTATTTTAATAGTCAACCATGCATGAAAGGCATTAACATTCCAGGTGATATAATGAGGATCCCTAGTAGAAATTATTGTGACGTGGATATTGATCCAATAGTGAATGTGGGTATTAAACCAAGTTAAAGAAGTAACTCGTTGGGATGTCAAGAGAACATGTCAGGGTCATCAAGTTATCTTCACTATTTGCTGCTAATTCTACCTTTATTTTCTCAGTTGCAGAATGCATTCTTTAGTTTCAATTCTAGTGACATGTGTGTTGGCCAGATATTTAGTTTCAAGAAAAAGTTATATGATGCATTGGGTATCATAACGTTAAAGAAGCATTTTCAATTAAAGATTGCCAAGTCCATAACAGACCGTTTCAAGGCTAAGTATGTAGTAAACAGATATAAATAACGAGTCTGAGCAACTAACACAAATGAAAATAGAGAATATTGGTGTGTTAAACGGATTGAGACAATTCATAGTTGTTAAAGCGACTAGCTAAAATTAAGACCGTAACACTCGCAATTTCTTTTGGTAAAACTCATAACCTTGATATTATCTAAGTACATTAAAATTTACATTTATGATATGCTTACGACATAATATTATGAATGTAAGAGGATTTAACTAAGTTTACGCATATTTAATTGAAACAGAATCGGCGTAGGATATAGTATACTTAGTTAAACGATTATTACCATTACCATTACCATAATTTGAAATATGTTTTATAGTGTATTAAGTATTAGAATATCAAAAATATTATAAAGTGAATTTATAAAAGTATATTTGTAAACTTGGAAAATGTAGTAGCCATAAAGGATAGAATTGAAATTTTATTGTCAACAAGGTTATTTTTAAAATTTTAGATAATGGATTAAAATAAAATTAAGGGGGCCATGCATATA
>JAXCLQ010063247.1:3995-15762 GCA_035584115.1 Cedrela odorata | reverse complement strand
TGAAATGGCTAAATCAATTTGGGACATGTTAGAAGTCACACATGAAGGAACTAGTAGAGTTAAGGACTCTAAAATTAGTGTGTTAGTTCATGATTACAAACTATTTAAAATGAAATCGTATGAGAGCATAAAAGACATGTTTACTTGTTTCACAGACATCACTAATGATTTAAAAGCTCTTGGTAGAACTTACTCAAATGCAGATATTGTGACGAAATGACAATGAGGATAAAGAGAAGGGAAAAAGAAACATAGCACTAAAGAGCACCAAAAAGGAAGAAAAGGAAGATGAAAGTAAACAAGACTCAGATGAAGATGATTTTCTTCTCATGGCCAAAAAATTTAGAAATTCTTCAACAAAAAAGGGTCGAAAGGAAGAAATTGGAAAAGAAGAGACTATCCAAGAAAGGGTGGATTCAAAAAAAGCATTGAAAATGAAAAAGAAAAAGGGAAAGAAATCATTTTCTATGAATGCAAGAAACAAGGGCATACATGACCTGAATGTCCGCTAAGAAAAGATAAGAAGGACAAGAACAAGAAGAAGGAAATGAAAGTGACATGGGATGACTCCGCTAGTGAAGAAAGCTTTTCATCATCGGAAACTGAGCGAACAAATTTCTGTCTCATAGGAAAACTAGAAGATGAGGTAACCTCTCTAAATCAAAACTCTTCATTTTATGACACATGTTAAAATAGTGATGATGATTTATTATATGAAAACTTGAATGCATTATATGAGGAACTTAGAAACGATTTTTAGGTTTTATATGAAAAATATAAAGAAGTAAAGAAAAAGAACTCCATGGTATTAAATGAAAATGACTCATTAAAAATAAAAGTTAAAGAACTAGAAATTAAGAATTAATCTAGCTCACCTAATGAACTTGATATATTAAAAGATAAAAATAAAATCTTGAAAGGTGAAATAGCTTTTCTCAAAGAAATCTTGGCTAAATTTACACAAGGAAAAGAATCATTAGATAAGCTTTTAGGTAGTCAAAGATTAGTATTTGATAAAGTCAGACTTGGACATAAACAAGAAATCAAACAAAAGTCGTATGCAAACTACTTTGTGAAAGCTAAACAACAAGTAGTATCATCCATTGCTTGTCATTATTGTAATAGAAATGAGCATTCTAGCAAAACATGTTTACACAAGAAAAATAAGTAAAATGGACCTAAAATGATATAGGTACCTAAGGGAACACAACTTAAAAAAATTATACATACTAAAATGGTCAAGATCTTTAAGGGTAGAATTAATATCTATAAACCCAAAGTCACTTGGGTACCAAAATAAACTTGCCATTTTTGTAAGTACCGCATGTGAAGAGCAACAAGTACAAAAAGAAGTGGTTCCTTGATAGCAGTTGCTCGAGGCACATGACAGGAAACAAGAAGCTATTTCTCCATCTAAAGAAAAAAAAAAGGAAAGATGTGATCTTTGGAGATAATAACTGAGGCAAGGTGAAAGGTATCGATACAATTATCTTTAATTCAATCACAATCAAAAATGTCTTATATGTTAAAGGCCTTAAATATAATTTGCTTAGTATTAGCCAATTGTGTGATTATAGATATAAAATTATGTTTCTTATGAATGGTTGTGAAGTATTGGATAAGCATGAAAATAAATTATTCTATGCACCTAGGAACAATAATGTATATGTCATAAAACTAGAAAAATTGATTGAAATGAATGACATATATTTGCAAGTTCATTGCGATGATTCTTGAATGTGGCATAGAAGGCTAGGACATTGTAGTATGGATCTATTGTGAAAACTTGTCAAACAAGGTCTATTGGGAGATATTCCCAATCTAAAATATACAAAATACAAAGTATGCAGTCATTGCTAATTAGGAAAACAAGTTAAAACCTCTTTCAAATCTAAACTTAGTTTCCACAACTAGATCTTTAGAACTTCTTCATATGGATCTCTTCGGACCAAATAAGGTAGCATCATTAGGAGGAAAACTATATGAACACATAATTGTAGAAGATTACTCAAGATTTACATGGGTTTTCTTCTTGGCAAATAAAAGTGACACATTTGAAACCTTTAATAAATTCTCAAGACAAATTGAAAATGAACTAAACTTCAAAACTATAAAAATTAGAAGTGATCAACATGGAGAATTTGTAAACAAAGAATTTGAAAAACTTTGCCATAAGAATGGATATTCTCACAATTTTTCTGCACCTAGAACTCTACAACAAAATGGAGTTATCAAAAGAAAGAATAGAACTCTTCAAGAGATGGGTAAAACAACGCTAAGTGAATATAACCTACTACAATATTTTTGGGCTTAGGCTATTAATACCACGTGTCATATAACCAATAGAGTTCTAATTAGAAAGATTTTGAACAAAACTCCATATGAATTAATCTTTCAAAGGAAACCTAAAATCTAATACTTAAGAGTTTTTGGATGTAATTATTACATTCTTAATACCAAGGATAACTTAGAAAAATTTGAGCCAAAGTCTGATCTTAGAATATTTCTAAGCTATTCATCCAAGAGTAAAGCTTATAGAGTTTTCAACAAAAGAACTCAAGTCATGGAAGAAAGTGTGCACATAACTTTTGATGAATATGATCCTGACTTGGCCAAATTAATTGCTTATGAAAAAGAGAAAGAATTAAAAGCAATTGAAAATTTGGAAAAACTAAACTTGAATGATGAGTCTCTAAAAAATCAAAGTGAATTTATAAAAAAAAGATCAAACGACTAAGGAACTCCCAAAGGCATAGAAATATAATTCTAGTCATCCAAAAGAACTAATAATCGAAGATCCCTCACAAGGAGTTATAACTAGGTGAAAAACAAGAGAAATTGATGATAACTTAGATGAAGTTCAAAATCTAGCCTTTGTCTCTCAAATAGAACCAAAACAAGTTGAAGAAGCCTTAAGTGATGAAAATTGGTAAATGGTCATGCAAGAAGAATTAAATCAATTTCAAAGAAATGAAGTTTGGACCTTAGTATCTAAACCAAGTGGTTAAGCAAAAATAGGTACCAAGTGGGTATTTAGAAACAAACTTGATGAAAATGATAATATCTCTCAAAACTGTTAGAGATAGCCCTAGAACTAATCATGTTATACGGTTTAGAGATATCAGCCTTATGTATATATAACTTTGTAATTAATTATAAATTTGTTTACGATTAATAAAATAGCATTTATATCATTTTGCATATTCAGTTGCGTATATATATAAATATTGTATATAAAATACAAAATGAGATCCCATGATGTATTATGATATCATAATTCTATCTGTAAGGAGTTGTAGATATGAGTACAGAGTCTGATTTAAATATATCTGGATCAGTTCCCAATTGAGGTATTGTCATATGGGAGTATGATATTGCATGATTGACATGTTTTGTTACTACCAAGAATTAGTATTAGATGCTAATAGTTGGGTGACGAGTCTCATATCACAGGAGCATAAACATAAGTAATACGTTGGAAAATGTGTTACTGAATATGACCAAACATGACGAATCACATAGGTGATTATCCACAGTCAATGATACGTCACACAACTGTACTAGTGTACCATTGGTCCTTTGACCTGAGGTGTTTTGGCTGCCCTTTATATTAAGGCACATCATTTACTTATGTATATCACACCGGGTTAGCCACGCCTGGTGAAAGAAGCTTGCTAGCTGTGTATTCTTGGTGTATGAGGACAGGTGATGACCAAGATAGAATTTGCTGGCTTATATATTAGAGCTTGAGATCCTAAGCAAGGATGTCATACATGGGAAATGAAATCTCTGGCCGGAGTATGTATTTCCAGAAAGGTATTTTTAGATACATGATTCCCGTATATGATTTGAGACCTTGTTCCTATGATTAAGTTAGAGGTTTGATGATTCCATGACCCACACTCGATCGGGAGTCAACAATAGAAGGACTGTACTACATGAACGTACGACTATATAGATTCATTAGTGTCTGGGGGTTGTGACATCTTACTAGAGGTTGCGCATAATCATTGGGAACTTTGGTTATAAAGAGTTGTACCAAAGTGATACGAAAGAGTTCGTGTCCATCCATTTCCAGTTTACAGTGAACCTAGGGGGTCACATACATAGTTGGTTACTTGATGATGATGGTATTTGCTACTATACAATAATTATTAACTAGTTAATAATATTGTACAGATATTGATCGGGTAGCAATTTGATTCTTTATTGTAAAGAATATATTTCTCGGCTCTGACGCGCTGGCACACGTAAGCGTGAGAAATATTTCGGTTTGTTTATGGAATACCGTAAATATGATTTACAGGTATTGTGATATTAATCTATAGATATTATATTTGAATGTGATTAAAGTAATCATAAAATATAAATATCTATTACATTAATATAATGAAAAATATCTAAATATTAATTGTTAATATACATATATATATATTAAAGTAATAATATATATATATATATTAGATATTTATTAATGAATGTATATATATATATATATATTAAAGTAATATATATGTATATATATATAATTAATTCTCTCTCCTTATTAATATAAATATATATATGTGTGTTAATTTGATTAATGTATATATATATTTTGATTAATGTATATATATTATATTAATATATGTAATTGATTAAAGTAATCATTTAATGAATTCACAAACCATGACTCATGTTTTTGCATTAAATTCAATTGTTGAATTAGAATGCAAGTCGGTTAATTGCATAGGTGGAATCGGTGGAGGTTTGTCAATAAATTGGATTTAATAAACATAAGGCTTAAGTGTGTTAAGCAAATAAAAGAAAAAAACATAGAACATGTGATGCCCCTTCTCTTCTTTAGTTTTGGTAAAAACTAAGAGTGTCTTCTTCTTCTTTAACCGTTAGTAGCTTATTGAAGCAATCTTGTGTTGTGCTTGGTTGTGAACTAGAGCAAAACAAAAGAGAAAGAAGAGAGCATCTAGAGAGAAAGCTTAGTAAGCTTGTTGAAGCTTAAACCAAAGCTTGAAGATGTCAAATAAGCCAGAAGCGACATCATCACTCTGACGTGTGGACCACCTGAGGAAGCAAGCGAAGATGTTCTATTGCTGTATTGGATCAAAACAAAGGAGTAAGACTTCTAAGCTTGTGATTTGAATTTTAAAATTGTTTTAGAAGCCAAAACATGCATGTGTGCATGTCCAGATCAGTTAAGGGCCTATTCCGTAGGTCCATGAGATGGCTATGGCTCCCCTACAACAATTGCATGCCCGGATATCGATTCCGTGCATTACACTTCCATTGCTCACAGGAAACAGAGCATGCTTGGGCTCATTGTTTCGTTCAGAAACAAAGCTAGATTAGTAGCTTAAGGATACAATCAAGAAGAAGGAATAGACTATGATGAGATATATGCTCCCGTAGCAAGATTAGAAGCCATTAGAGTACTCTTAGCATTTGCATGCCACAAAAATTTCAAACTTTATCAAATGGATGTGAAAAGTGCTTTTTTAAATGGTGTTATAAATGAAGAAGTTTACGTAGAGCAAACTCCCAATTTTGAAAACTACAAATTTCCAAATCATATCTTTAAACTCACTAAGACACTTTATGGTTAAAACAAGCACTTAGAACTTGGTATAAAAGATTTAGTGAATTTTTGCTAAAATATAATTTCTTGAGGGAGAGTGTTAACACTACACTTTTTATTAAAACCAAAGATGATGATATTCTACTAAAGCAAATCTATGTTAATGATATCATTTTTGGAAGTACAAATGAATCCTTATACATTGAGTTTTCAAATTTAATGAAAGGTAAATTTGAAATAAGCATGATGGGAGAATTAAACTTCTTTTTAGGGCTCCAAATTAAGTAAACAAATGATCGGAATCCATGTCTCCTAATCAAAGTACAACAAAGAACTTTTAAGAAAATTTGATATAATAGAAGGAAAATATATTCTAACTCCTATGACCACTTCCACTTCACTAGACAAAGATGAAAAAGGGAATAGTATAAACCAAAGATTATATGGAGGCATGATAGGATTATTTCTTTATTTAACTGCCTCTAAACCCGACATTCTCTATAGAGCGTGTGTTTGTGCGAAATTTTAATCCAATCCTAAGTAGTCACATCTTGTAGCGGTAAAAGGAATCTTCCGATATTTAAGAATGACACCAAATCTAAGATTATTTTATCCAAAAGATGTTGAGTTTAGTTTAAAAGGCTACTCAGATGCCGACTATGGAAGATGCAAAGTAGATAGAAATAGTACAAGTGGCACTTGCTATTTTCTTGGAAACACCTTAATGTCATGGTTGAGCAAGAAGCAAAACATTGTTGCACTTTCCACAACCGAAAGCTGAATACATATCCGTAGGTAGTTGTTATGCACAACTTTTATGGATTAAATACCAATTGCAAGATTATGTACTAAATCTTAGTAAAATTCCTATTCTATGTGATAATACAGGTGCCATAAATCTAACCAAAAATCCAGTTCATTACTCTAGAACTAAGCACATAGAAATTCGTCATCACTTTATTAGAAACCATGTTAATAAATGAGACATTTACTTAGAATATATAAACACAAATCTCCAATTAGCTGATATTTTTACAAAACCACTTGATAGAGATCGTTTTTGTGCAATTAGAACAGAACTAGGAATGATGGAAATTGTTTGGTCATTGTTGAATATTTCCTGTTTGTGTGTGTAACTGAAAAATTTAGTTACTGGAATGCATCGGATCGATACATCTATAACAGAGTATCGATACCACGATGACAGATCGATATGCCATTGAAAACATATCAATACCTTTATGAGTTAACATTCATGTATCAACACACTCTCTTGACATATCAATATTGAAATTCATTTCTAGTATGTACCGATATGCCTACTCTTAGATCGATACGTTGCATCCAAACAATGCATGATCACTTAAATTTCTGAAATTTGTGATAGACAAGTCGTCAACCGCCAAAATTCAATGCTCATTAAAGACTAGACCAAAATTTGAATATGCCTTCATGTATCGATACACTTAACCCCAAGTATCGATACTCGTGCTTAAATGTCAAAACGTATTAACCTCTCTTCAAGAAGATATTGATCTATCCTTTCATATCTAGAAATAGATTAATACGTTAATCAAATGTATTGATACTTTTATGCGAATTCACGTTAAAATCAAACTCATAATCCAAAAGTATTGATATCACTTCAATTTCAAAATCTCTCTTGCTCAAACCCTAGAAAACTCTCCTCTTACTCAAATTCCCAAATCTATTTTGAAAATGCCTAGAACTAAGAATGCCGAAGTGAGTTAACAAAAAAGACAAAGAACAACTGAAGCCTCTTCCTCACATACTGATTTTCAGAACCATGAAGCAAAGGATCAGTACCTCTCCCTCTATCTGAACCGAAAAGTTACTCTTGGCCGTGTCTTGGATTTCAATCTTCTCATTTCCATCCAATTTCTCTATCTCAAAACCTTTGAAGAATTTGGATGGATCGAGTACTTGAGTTTGGTTGTTGAAGATTACCTTACACACTTCAAGAGGATCCTTATTCAGGCCGACCTCGGATGACCGAATTTACAAGCAACATTCGTAGGCATACTTTTCAAGTCAATGTTAGTGTTATGTCCCACATCACACACATACCAAAATGGGGTATTTCGTATCTGGTAGGCTCGTTTCAGCCTCTTGAAGTGTGTAAGGTAATCTTCAACAACCAAACTTAACGAAAATGGATGACAAACTAATCCATCTAGGCATCCATGAGAGAATTCTTCATCTCATTGTCTCTTACAACCTTAACGCACATTCTGGACGATATTCGGAGATGACATACGAGGATATGTGGTAGATGCAGTGCATCATAGAAGGGAAGAGACCTAATCTAATATCGTGGATTCTTAATGCGATGGTGAAAACTATAATGTCTAAAGCCAGCCATCTGCATTATGGCTATGTGGTCTCCGTAATTATTTAAAAGAGTCTATCTTGGATACACGCTGAGACTAATACTATTGAGCTACCAGCTACTGCTATGCTATCAGAAACAACCTTACGCCACATGCACTATAAGCAGACATCTGATGGGCAATGGATAATTCAAGCTCGATACAAGTACCTACACAATCATGAGTAGCAGAATACGCAAGACCAACCACAAGATATGGCTGTACAAGAAAATAAGCCACCTGTACCTCCCTCTCTTGCTCCCTCATCTTAAACAGAGCCACCGACTCAATCCGCAGCTACATCTACACTTTTATCTATCTTGGAGAATATGCAAAGTTAGATGACCCGTATGGAAGAAAAATTTGAGACGACTATGTCAAACTTCAATGAGCGACTCACCGGTTTGGAGAGCATGATCACTATGCAAATGTATAAAATTAAGGAACACTTAGCTTGGGGCAGCAACGCGATAGTTCAATTTGGAAGACTTGAAGTGGAATTCCACAGCGAAACTCACAAATTTATGTGTAGCTTGGCTAAAACATCCACACCAACACCTACACCAGCTACTGCTCCTGCCTATCGTGGACCTATGACCTTGGCAACTCGTTCGCGACCTTCTACTCCTACTCCCCAACCTACCTACACTCCTGCAGACCTGGATGTCAATAGTAACAGTTCTAACCCTTTTGGAACCCTTTGAACAATGTCTATCTTTTGTATGCATTTTTCTGTGAAATGAAAATTCTTTTAATCAACAAGTATTTTGTCCTTATACTTCATTGATATGATTGTGTTACCTATATGATTGTGTTACTTATACAATTGATTCGCATAATTGTTCATTTTCCTTATTTAATTTCTGACAAAAAGGGGAAAATATATAAATATGTTAAGCTTGCATCAAATCTTAATGGATAAAGGGGGAGAAAACTCAAAATTAAAAAATAAGTTAAAGCATCACAGTAAGGAGGAGAAAAATCAATTCATATTGAAAGTTAGACACCCAACTTACCTTTATTTTATCATCATCAAAAAAGGAGGAGATTGATGATATCATGAGAGAAATTGACGATATCAAACATAAATATATGATATGTTTTTTATAATGACTAAATTAAATATATCCTAAATTTGTCTCAAAATCTTGAGTGAATATGCTTGAGTTTATTCCTTAACAAATCTCTGTCCAAGTATATTAAAAAGCAAACAGATCGATATTCAAACACAAACAGATCGATATGGGAGGAAATGAATCGATGCAAGTTTAATAACAGATCGATACAAAGAAATGAGGATATCAATATTTGCTAAGACAGTGACTTTAGATGAAATTGCCAATGCAATCAAATCAATACATGGAGATCAATAGATCGATAAATGGTCTTCACAAAGAGTTGCAAAATAATTACTAAGACAACCAAATCGATACATAGAGATCAATAGATCGATACATGGCCTTCACAAAGAGTTGTAAAATAATTAAAGAGGCAACCAGATCGATATATGGACATCAACATATCGATACATGATCTTCATAAAGAGTTTGAAAATAATTACAGAGCAGACCAAGATCGATATCCAACAGAAACAAATCAATATACTGAAACCCAGAAATACTTCTAATACAAATAGATCGATACTTGGAGAAGTGAAGATCGATACTCGGGATGCAAATCATACTATTCACTTAAAGAGATCGATACATGAAGAAATTGATCAATACTCTCTCTGAATTTAAAGCTCAATGGTAACTTCTGCAGCATTAATAACGAACATTAAATGTACCAAATCAAGCTGTTGGACATGGGTAGCTTCACAAAATAGATAAATATAAATAGAAGATATACAATGAAGTTTCAGAGAAGAATTACTTGCAATCAATATCAATGAGAAATCATTAAACAGCACTGAGATACGAAAATATTGAACTTTCTCTCTCTATTGTAACTCTTTCAAATCTTGTGTGAGAAAAATTTTTCTTATGAAAAGCTTATTGAAATATTCACTCTAGTGTTAGAGCAAAAATTAAAAATATATTTGTAATTTGGTTTTGAGTAACTTCACCCGTACCAAAGAAGATCTTTGTGGTTACTCTTCATCTGTATAAAAGAGTGTAACGTTTCCCTTCACTTAAGAAGGAGTGTACTGGGCTACTCTTGTCCCGTCAAAATAAGAAATTAGTGGAATCTCGGTGAAAGTCTCTTGCATCTGAAAGAGTGGACGTAGGCCAAGATTTGCCGAACCACTATAAAACTGTGCTTGTATTTCTTTCTCTAATTATTGTTTTATTACTGCATTGCATTACATACGATTTTATTTGCTAAATTTTAAAAACCCAATTCACCTCCCTCTTAGGTATTGCCAACTTGGTCAACAATATATATATATAATACAATTTATAATCATTACATATAAGATATTATTATTATATTATTACTTTAATCAATATTAAAGTATTATGTTATTATATACAAATATAAAATCCATAAATTATATTTACGTTATCCCATAATTCACCGAAACATTTTCCACCCATACAAGTGATAGCTCGTCCTCAACGGAAAATATATTATTTACAAAAAGAATCAAATTGCTACCCCATCAAAGTATCGAAACAACATCATTAACTTATTAATGATTATTATATAATAGCAAATGCCATCATCATCAAGTAACTGACTAATGTGTGTAACCCTTGGATTTATTGTGAGCTGGACATGGGTAGACACGAACTCTTTGGTATCACTTTGGTACAACTCTTTGTATCTAAAATTCCCAATGATCATGAGTAACCTTTAGCAAGATGTCTTGACCCCCAGACACAAATGAATGAATATACCGGATAAACCCATATAGTTGTATGTTCATGTAGTAAAGTCCATCTACTGTCAACTCCTAATCAAGTGCGGGTCATGGTATTGTCAAACTCCTAACTCAATCATAGGATCAGAACCTCAATCATATACAAGATTCATATATCCGTGAAACACATTTTCGAATATACATGCTTTGACCAAAGATTTTATTCACGGGTATGAAATTTCCACATAAGATCTTAAGCTCCAACATCTGAGTAAGCAAATTCCATTTTGGTCATCACCTGTCCTCATACACTTAAACACATTGCCAACAAGCTTCTTTCACCAGGCGTGGCTAGCTTGGTGCAATATAAACAAGTGAATGATGTGCCTCAATGCAGAGGGCAGCCGTAACACCCTAGGTCAAAGTACTAGTGGTACACTAGTACGGCTGTGTGACGTATCATTGACTGTGGATAATCACTCATGTGATTTACCACTTTCAATAACACGTTCTCTAACGTATCACTAATGTTTATGCTCTTGTGACATAAGACTCGTCACTCAACTATTAGTATCCAATACTAATCCTTAGCAGCATCAAACATACTAGTTATGCAATGTCATAGTCTCATATGACATTACCTCAACTATGAACTAATTCAAATGTATTCAAATCAAATCTGTACTCATATCTACAACTCTTTACGAATAGAGTCTTGACATCGTAATACATCACGGGATCTCATTTTGCATTTTATATATATAATATATATTAGCAACTATAAATGAAAAATGTATATAAAAGACATTTTATTAATCATAAACAAGTTTACAATTTGTTACAGAATTATATATACATAGAATGATTTCTCTGAACCGTATGACACGATTGGTTTTAGGGCATATCTCCAACAACTTTATCATTCCCTCGTCTCTGTTTTCCCTTGTTCTTACTAAGCTTCTCTCATTCTCTTTATAAATTCAAAACAAAAGATTTACA
>JAXCLQ010063226.1:0-13097 GCA_035584115.1 Cedrela odorata | reverse complement strand
TTGGTGACAAACGTGAGGGGATGAAAAAACAATTATGGTAGTTATGGTAACAAATGGGAGGGCTAAGTTATAGGCCTCCATGATGAGAAATCTTGTGGTGTTTCAACATTTTGACGGACAAGAATGAGCGCAAGATAGACGTCTAGTTGGGCTGTTTATTCTGGCCATGCTTGATTGTTAAATAGTAGTTAAGGAAAACTATGAAACTGAAAAAAAAAAAAAATTGAATCCTTGTCTAATATGACATTTAGTTGTGTTAGAAAAAGTGAAAATAGACAGTGATTAAATCCATCACTGGATTTAAATTAATATACTCGTATTGATAAGTAACATGCTTAAATATTTTTTTAAACAGTTATGAACTTGGTAACTTCTGGTCAAAAGCTTTAGGATTGTTATGCACTCGCCAAATCGGCAACGAAACTTGTAACAGTTCATTGAGCCATGGTTCTTGACCACTCATAAAGATGCATTAATTGCTCAAGTATATTTGCAGACCCAAGCACTGAGACCCTTTTGCGTTGCACTTTCAGTTTACTATCCATTCTTTCTTAAGTTATGAAGATAATAAACAACACTTTCAAGTACAGTATTACATTAATTTCACCACTCTTAAGTTAAAGTTGTGGTTTCATTCTCAGGAGTAAGTAGTCATTATTCCCATTTATTAATCGATGGACCAATGTAGGTCATTTATATATATTTTGTAAAGAACATGGTGGTTGTGTGGACTTTTAAACCTGTCACCAATCTACATAGATGGGCAAATTACATGCTAAGTGCCACACTGCAAGTACTGTTAATTTTACTGCCACTTAATGTGGTATTAAGGCTATTTCTTACTCTTTTTTAGGATGTGTTTGAAACTAAAGTAATTTTAATTTATAGATACTGTAAAATGGAATCACTAGTTATTAAGATTAAGTATGTTTAGGATTGAAGTGTTCGGAGAGTCAGTGGTAAATATTAGCTGTATTTTTGAAATTAGGGAGAAGGGTACAACGGTTTGAAAGATACCTTAATTGAATGGGTGATTGATTGGAAAACATTAGTTGCTATATAAAAGTGAGTGTTTACCAAATACTTTAATGGTCGTGCTTTCAAAATTAAGCAAAAATAAAATAATTATACTTTTATTAATCTAAGCTCCGCAATTGTTTAACAAATTATGTAGAATTGTGATTTTTTGAATTAAAGAAAAAAGGAATAGAGAAAAGTCTTGGTCAAGAATCATGTTATTATCTTTCTTTAGTAAAAAATGACCAAAAAAAAAAAAAAAAGAAAAAGTTTCTAGTATCTAGTATCAATAAATGTTCAAGAATACGGCAGTGTTTACTAAATCAGATTAACCACAAGAACTAGAAATGGTAAGAAAACTAAATGATTGCTGCTTCTACGGGTCTCCTCCCACGCTGGTAGTATTCAAAACAGATGCTAACATAATATTTCACCGTCTTGTACAACCTTGTCCTTGTCTCATTCACCACTCCATTCACTGGTTCAATCTCTTTATACTAAAATCATATTTCTTCTATTCTAACTTCTATTCTTCAAAGGAAGTTGGCACTAAGATTTTTTGAAGTTTTGTTGATCGGATGAACTGAAATTCTTGATTGTACTGATTCTATAATGTTCTGCAGATACCATTACCATCTATAAACGGACTAAGAGTATGTTTGGGATTAGGCTGTACACGAATGATTAATAAATACTAACTGCTAATTTAAAGTTCAAACAGAGAATCACCCATGAAAAAAAAGCGAACGAGAGAATAGTGCAAAATTTTTCAACAAATAAGAGCGAAATCCAGACCTGGAAACAACCCCAGAAACTGAGAGCTGAGCAAAGTTTGTAAAGTTCTTCTCTTCCAAATGATGGAGATGTTAGGAGGCCAATATCAATCACTGCCTCTGTCGATATAATTGTCTGGTAATTCTTGGCTGCTGATGATCAGTTCTTGGACAGTTTTTGATAGTGTTTATGTTTTAGCAGGAGTTGGAGTTTCACCCATGTTGTTTTCAGAAAGCAGTTCCTGTTGCTCAGCTTGGAGATGATGACGATCAAATTTAGATCGACTGTCTTTATATTTTAAAGTCAAGCTGTTAACGTAAAAATTTAAAACGAAAATTGAAAAGCATTTTGGTTGAGGTCAAACAAACGACTGCACTTTCCCTTTGAATAAATGAAACCAAAACTCTACCACGTCAGTGCTTGCATAACAACAAATAATTATGAATGTGTTCCATCGATGCGCCAATCTGTTTGGTCAGTATTCAATCGGAAGAATATGATTAGGGTTTTGAATTTAGAAATTCCAATCCCTGAAGCCGTAACTTTCCGAGGAGGGCCTGAACATATTCTATTCCCGGGGGAAATCCAAATGGGGCCAAGTCCAAATTAAGGTTAAAGGTATACTTCCACCTATTTTGATTTGACCGATGGGTATAAGAATCAGAAAAAAGAAAGCTCGAAACCATTTAAAATTATTGTAACCTAGCTACGAGGATATGGCAGCAATTTTTTCTCTAACTTAAAATAAAATTTACAAATAATTATTATATAAATAAGAGATTTAGCCTTTTATTATATATATAAGTGGTTTTGCCTATTATATAAGTATAATAATAAATAACAAAGATAAAAATAAATAATATAGCATAAAAATTGATTAGGATTAAAAAATTATGAGTAAAGTAGAAGAATTTACTATAAAAAGTAAGATTAAAATTTATTTCTAAATATAAAAAGAGTACAATTGAAATATACTTTTTTAATATTAAAAAATCACATTAAAATATAATATTTTATTTTTTTTTTAGAAAAATTGAGAAGTTGAGGGATTGAGAGAATTCATAAGAGATGAGCAAATAGAGTAAGAATGCTTTCTATTTATAAAAAATTCGTGGCTAATCAATATTGACCAATGTATATAAAAACTCATTTAATTGTTAAATCGACAATTTTGAAAACCAATTTTTAAAGCCAAGTCATCAATTTTGAAAATGCTTACCTATATACAACATTTTCAAAGTCAAACCTTTAAGTTACCTATATACAACATTTTCCCTATTGGAGACTTGAATGAAAATCAATTACGTCTCCACATCTACCTTTTCATCTTGTCATTTTATGTCACTTATATTTCTTTTAGACCACAAAAAGATCGACACTATTATAACTTGTCAATATTAATTGGCTTAGTTAAAACATTTGTAGGTTATTTTTGGTGTGTATTTCTTGCATGTCTACACTTCTATTCTGCACTACTTCTCGAACAAAATAGTACTGAACACCTATGTATTTTGTTTTGGAATGAAAGACTGAATTTCTTGCAATGTGCAAGGCACTCTAATTGTCACAAAACAAATACACCTTTTCTTATTTGTGCTTGAGTTTCTCCATGAGTCTTCTAACCTAGATTGATTCCTTGCATGCTTGTGTAGTTGCTATGCATTATACTTTTGTTGTAAATAATGCTACCAAATTTTGTAATTTTGAAATCCAGCTTATAGCTCCTCTTACAAGTATAAACATATAGTCAGTAGTAAATTTCCTTTTATCAAGGTCACCTGCATAATCCAAGTCTATGTAACCTCTAATAATACATTATAATCCTCTATAACACAAAACAACATCTGAGGTCCCCTTGACATATCTCAGGATCCTTTTTACAACATTCTAATGCTCTCTGCAAAGATTCGTCATAAATTGACTAACTACTTCCACTGCTCTTGCAATATCCAGTCTTATACATATTATGGCGAATATTAAGCTTTACACTACTGATGCATACAATACTCGAGACATTTATATCCTCTCTACTTCATTGATGGATATATTACTGAAGATAATTTATAATTCACAAGAAACGGGGTAGAAATTGGCTTACAATCTTCTATGTTGAATCATCGTAAGAGTTTCTTTAAATAATTTTTCTAGGAAAGCCAAATCTCCCTGTATTTTCTATCTTTGTGAATCTACATCCCTAGAATTTTGTTTATTAGTCCCAAATCCTTCATATTAAACTCTATAGTTAATTATGCCTTCAATTATTGGACTTGATATTTGTTGGGATATACTACCAGCATGTCGTCTACATACAACAGTGAAATGATGAAATCATTATCACCAAACCTCTTGAAATATTCACAATAGTCGAAATTCAATCTATTATATCCAAGGCTAATAATGAAAGAACCAAATCTCTTGTATTAACACCTGGCGTCTGCTTGAGACCTTACAAATATTTGGTTAATGTGCAAACTAAATTCTTTTTATTATTTTCTTCAAAACCCTCTAGCTAGAGTATATAAATTTCTCTATAATTTCTACATCTAGCGGATCTAAATATAAGTCATGTTGGCCTAGTTGGCAACACTCAAGAGGGGAGTGAATTGAGTTTTTAGAAATTTAAAATGAATGCAATGTAATGTTACAAATAAATATTAAAGAGAGAAAAACAAATACAACATTTATAGTGGTTCGGCATAACTTGGCCTACGTCAACTCTCTCGATTATGGATCACCACCGAGGTTCAACTATCTCATTGTTTCGAGTCAAGTGAAACTCACTATAACTCCTTTTGAGGTGAAGGGCAATCGTACATTTACTTTCTTATGGGTGAAGAGTAACCCAAAACAATCTTCTTTAACTTCGGGTAAAGATGTACCCAATACAATTTCAAAAATATAATTTTATTTTTGAGCTTTCACACTAGAGTAAATATATCAATATGCTCGTGTAAATAAAAATTCTCTCACAATAAGAAATAAAAATTTTATAATAGTGAGAGAAAGTAACACTGTTAATGTTGAGAATGTTCTTGAGAATGTCTTTCAATTGATCACAATAATGTACTGTTATTCTCTTTTTCTGTTTGTCTTATATTTATATTCATTTTTTTTTTGTGAAGATCTTTGTATTCAACGGCTTGCTTTGACGCATTAAATGTCCGCCATAAATACTACAGAAGTTACGTTGAGCTTTAAATTGAAAAGAAGTATTGATCCCTTTTGCAATGTATCAATTCGTTTGTGCGAAAGTTGAATCTGAGTCTCGAGTATTGGTTCGTTTACCTTTACGTATTGACCTGGTTTACTTCGTAATTAATTTTCAACTCTCTAGAATTAAAGTGTATCGATCCACTTGAACTCAAGTATCGATTTGGTCTGCTCCGTAATTATTTTATAACTCTCTATAATTGATTTGTATTGATCTCTTCTAGCTTAGGTATTGATCTGGTTTGCTTCGTAATTATTTTGTAACTCTCTAGAATTGACTTATATTGATGTTTTCTAGCTTAGGTATCAGTTTATTTGTTTGAAGTATTTCATTTGAAGTTTTTGCCTTAGCACATATCAATCTCTTTACTTTCTAATATCAATCTGTTCACTATATGTATCGATCTTTTGTTTTAATGTATCGATCCTGTTGAACTTTAAAGACACTTATCATAGAGATTTGTTAATGATTTCTTACAAGCATATTCCTATACATTTTACTTGATTCTTAACAAGTTTGATTTACTTTTATCATCATATATTAACTTGTTATTACAATAAACTTAGTCATCATCAAAAACATACAAATACATATTATGATGTCATCAATTTCATATTTAATTCATCAACGTGGTATTATTATTCTCCCCATTTTTTGATGATGACAAAAAAAAATTGTGTCAAGAATTTTTGAGCAATTTAAGTGTCTAACTCCCTTTAAGATTTTTAACTTTCTTTGTTTTTTCTCCTCTTTAATGTGATGCTCAAGTTAATAATTCAATTATTAAGTTTTTCTCCCTTAAGAGTATTTTTCATGTTTAGTTATTTAAGTTTCTTCCTCTTTTTGTTAGCAATTGAAGAAGGAAAAAAAAATTGCACACATGCATTGAGAGATAATAAAACAAAGTAATACATGGTAAAAACAACTAAGTCCACATTTCTCTTCATTAATCATTAAGTAAAAAAAAGAAAAAAGAAAATTTGCATAGAGAGACATTTGAAGAGCACACACAAGTCATTTTACAAGGTTCCAAAAATAAGGTCGTCTAGACTATCGTTATTGACATCTAAGTCAAAAGTATGGGAAGTGCTAGACTGTGAGGCATGTGGAGGAGTTCGTGGTCTAGATAAAGAGGCTATAGGTTCATGATATGTAGGTAGAGGTGTTGTGGTGGCTACTTGAGCTAAGCTATGCATAAACTTACGAGTTTCACTTCAAAACTCAAGTCCAAGTTGCCCAAGCTGTGTGATGGTGGTCACCCCAAGTAAGATGCTCCTCAATCTTATGCATTTGCAATGCAACCATGGTTTCGATGCTAGTGAGACGCTCATCAAAGCTATTTATGGTAGTTTATACTCAGCTCTTTCATGCGAGTCATTTTGGCTCGAATGTCTTTCAAGATGGACATAAGTGCAGAGAAGAGAGGATAAGATTGCGGTGCTGATTCTGTCTAAGTTGAGGGAGCTAGTGAGGGAGGTTTTGTTGTGATTGCTACTTTGTGCACATTAGCAGGCGCCTCAAGTCATCATCTGGTGGTGAGTGTGCTGCAGTTGATTATCGTTGTGGTACTGATGCAATATTCGCTCTATCATGTACATGCTTGTAGTGAGCTTCAAGCATCCATTCTCTATCGGCACTCTGCTCATAATGCATGTGTCAGAATGTGATAGCAGATGGAGGCTCAATGATGTCTGTCTCAATATGAATCCATGATGAACTTTTGCGGATGATGGCTAAAACGACATAACTATAGTGGAGGTGGCTAGCTTTAGATATGGTTGTCTTTACCATCAAGTTGCGAATCCAGGCTATTAAATCAAGTCGCTTACCTTCTATTATACTTTGCAACCACCGCATGTTCTCATACATCATTTCCAAATAGCGTGTAGAACGCGCGTTAAGGTTGTATAAGACTATTAGATGAAGAATTCGCTCATGGATGCTTAAATAGATTCGTTTGTTATCCACCTCTATCATATCTAGGTCTTTAAAGATTACTTTGCACGCTTCAAGAAGTTGAAATGCACTGGCTAACTAGCAGATATCCCTTTTGGTACATGAATGATGTGGGACAGAAGATAAGCATTGAGTTGAAATGGATGACCACAAACTATGCATGTAAACTCTGTCATTTTAGTTTTCCCTGTGTGAGGGTCCTTGGCATTAAGATTTTAGTAGAACATTTTTACAAGGCTGTTAAGGCATTTCTCTCGTAGGCTAAGATAGTCAATCTATTCAAAGTCTACAAATGTCTTTAGGTATAAAAATTTGATAGATAATAGCATATTGAAGTCAAGAACTCGACCAGGACTTACTTTTCAGTTTAGGAAGAAAGAGAGATATTGATTCTCTACCTTTTGGTTATGGAAATCTAGGTTGGAGGGAGATGGCTCAGTTACCTAGGTCTCTTCTTATGTCCAACTTCCTGATTCGTTGTCTTAAGCATTTTCGAGTTTTGTTCGAAAGAGACTGAGAGATTTTGAAAGTTAGAACACTTGAATTCAGAAACTAGGGTTTATATAAAGAGAGCTTTAAGTTTGTGAGTAAAAAAAAATCGATATGTTTAAATTGAACACCTTTTTAAATGAGAATTTGCATAAAAGTCAAAATACTTGAAGAATGTATCAATTTATTCTTAGATCTGAGAAGATATATCGATTTTTCTTAAAGAGGTTTCGGTACCTTTGCCTTTATAGGTACAAGTATCAATATTTGGTAATGAATGTATCGATACATGCTTGTTAGATAGTGAACAGATATCGGTATTTGAGAATGTCCTTTAATACTTATTTAATTTTGAAGGCTAATAATAAGTCTTTTGAAGTTTTTGAAGTACATGTGGCTGCTAATTGATTTAAGCTAAAATGTCGATGCGAATGGTGAACTTATTGATACAAACTGGAATAGAATTTCAATATCGATACATTTGAGGATTGTGTCGATTTTGAATCAGCAGTGCATACTTGTATTGATACAATTTGAATGGTGAATCGATTCGTTATGAAGATAGTGATATTTTGTGAAAAGAATATCGATCCGACTTTTTTAGAAACGATTTTCAGCTAACTTCACACACATAAACAGGTTCAAACAAGATTTAATCAATTTCCATCATTCTTAGTTTATTTCTAATTACACAGAAATGATCTCTATTAAGTGACTTAGTAAGGATGTCAACTAATTAAAGATTTTTGTTTACATATTCTAGGCAAATAGCTCAATTACTAACATGATCTTTAATGAAATAGTGATGGATTTCTATGTGCTTAGTTCTAGAGTGATGAACAAGATTCTTGGTCAAGTTTATAGCACTTGTGTTATCATATAAAATTGAAATTTTACTAAGATCTAATCCATAATCTTGTAATTGATGTTTAATTTATAGAAGTTGTGTGCAACAACTACTAACGAATATGTATTCGGCTTCGGTAGTGGAAAGTGTAACTATATTTTATTTATTGCTAAACTAAGATACTAAAGTATTTTCAAGGAAGTAACAAGTACCATTTGTACTTTTTCTATTCACTTTGCATCTTCCATAGTCGGCATCTAAATAACCTTTCAAACTAAACTCACAATCCTTTTGATAAAATAATCCTAAGTTAGGTATGGCTATTAAGTACTTAAAAATTCGTTTTACTACTACAAGGAGTGATTCTTTGGGATTAGAATGAAATCTTGCACATACACACACTCTATAGAGAATGTTAAGTCTAGATCCGGTCAAATAGAGTAATGATTCTATCATGCCTCTGTATAGTTTTTGATTTATATTCTTTCCTATTTCATCTTTATCTACTGAGGTAGAAGTGCTCATAGGAGTTTGAATGAATTTGCCCTCTATCATGTTAAATTTTTTTAGCAATTTTTTGATGTACTTTGATTGGGACATGTAAATTCCATCATTTATTTGTTGAATTTGAAGCTCTAAAAAGAAATTCAGTTCTCCCATCATGCTCATTTCATATTCGTATTTCATAAGATTTAAATATTCAATACACAAGGACTTATTTGTACTTTCAAAAATGATATCATCAATATAAATTTGTGCTAATAAAATATTATTATCTTTGGTTTTAATAAAAAGCGTAGTATCAACACTCCCCTCACAAAATTATGTTTTAGCAAAAATTCACTAAATCTTTTATACCAAGCTCTAGGTATTTGTTTTAAACCACAGAGTGTTTTAATGAGTTTATAAACATGATTTGAAAATTTATAATTCTAAAAATCGGAAGGTTGCTCTACATAAACTTCTTCATTTATAAAACTATTTAAAAATTCAATTTTGACATCCATGGATAGAGTTTGAAGTTTTTATAACATGCAAAGGCTAAGAGCACTCTAATGGTTTCTAATCTAGCTACTGGAGTATATGTTTCAATTCCTTTTTCTTGACTATATCCTTGTGCCACTAGTCTAGTCTTATTTTGACAGATATTCCCATTCTCATCGAGTTTGTTTTTAAATACCTATTGGTATCTATAGTTGGATAATTATTGGGTCTGGGTTTAGGTACTAAGGTCAAAACTTCATTTCTTTGGAATTAATTTAATTCCTTTTCATAGCCATTAACCAGTTTTCATCATTTAAGGCTTCTTTAACTTGTTTGGACTCGATTTGAGAGACAAAAGCTAGGTTTTAAACTTCATCTAGATTTTTATTCATTTCTCTTGCTCTTCTTCTAGTTTTAACTCCTTGTGAGGGATATCCTATTATTAATTTTTTTGGATGACTAGAAGTATATTTCCATGTTTTGGGAAGTTCATTAGTGATTTGCTCTTCTTCTATAATTTCATTTTGTTTTTCTAATGAAATATCATTTAAGTTTAAGTTTTTTTAAGTTTTCAATGACTTCCAATTTGTTCTTATTTTCTTTAGCAATTTATTTAGCCAAGTCGGGATTAAATTCATCTAAGGTTATATGTATAATTTCTTACATGATTTAAGTTCTCCTATTGAAAACTCTATAGGCTTTGCTTTTTAAGAAGTAGCTTATAAATACTCCTAGATAAGCTTTTGGCTCAAATTCTCCTAGGTTGTCCTTGGTATTAATAATGTAACAATTGTATCTAAATACTCTAAAGTATTTAATATTGGGTTTTTTTTGAAAGATTAGCTCATATAAAGTTTTGTTCAATATTTTTATAATTAAAACCCTATTTGTTATGTGACATGCAGTGTTACTAGCCTTAGCTCAAAAATATTCGGATAGATTATATTTACTTAGCATTGTTCTACTTATTTCTTATAAGGTTCTATTTTTTCTTTCAACAACTCTATTTTGTTGTGGGGTTCTTGGTGCAGAAAAATTATGAGAATATCCATTCTCATTACATAGATTTTCAAGGTCTTTGTTTACAAACTTCATACTTTGATCACTTTTAATCTTTATGATTTTATAGCATATCTTGTTTTGAATCTTCTTTGAAAAATTTTCAAATGTCTCAAATGTGTTGCTTTTGCTATCCAAGAAAAATATCCATGTGAATCTGGAATAATCATCAACAATTATGTATGCATAAAGTTTTCCTCCTAAGAATGCTACCCTATTTGATCCAAAAAGATCCATATGTAATAGTTCTAACGGTCTAGTTGTAGAAACTAAGTTTTTAGGTTTGAAAGAAGTCTTAACTTATTTTCCTAGTTAGTAAGGACTACATACTTTATCTTTTGTGAATTTTAAATTTAGTAGATCTCTTAATAAGCCTTGTTTAGCAAATTTTCTCAAAAGATCCATACTACAATATCCTAATCTTCTATGCTACATCCATGAATTATCACAAAGAACTTACAAGCAAATGTCATTCATTTCATTCAAGTTTTCTAATTCTATGATATATACATCATTGCTCCTAGGTGCGTAGAAAAACTTATTTGCATGCTCATGTAACACTTCACAACCATTCTTAAGAAACACAACTTTATATCCATAATCACACAATTAGCTAATGTTAAGCAAATTATATTTACGACCTTCAACATACAAAACATCTTTAATTGAATTTGAATTAATACCGACGGTGTTAATACTTTTCACCTTGCCTCGCCTATTGTTTCCAAAAATTACGCCTTTTCGTTCTTCTTTCTTTAGATGGAGAAATAGCCTTTTGTTTTTCATCATGTGTTTTAAGCAACCGCTATCGAGGAACCACTTCTTTTTATTTTTGTTGCTCTTCATATGTGATACCTACAAAATAGATAAGTTTATTTTGGTACCCAAGTGACTTTGGGTTCATAAATATTAGTTCTACCTTTGAAAGTCTTGGTTATCTTAATATGCATGATCTTTTTAAGTTTTTTTTTCCCTTAAATACCAACATCATCTTAGGTCCATTATAATTATTCTTCTTATGTAAACATGTGTTGCTATAATGAGCTTTTCTATTGTAATAATAACAACTAATGGATGATGTTACTTCTTATTTAGATTTTACAAAATAGTTTGCATAAGCTTTTTGTTTGGTCCCTTGTTTATAGTTAAGTCTGGTATTATCAAATACTAGTCTTTGACTACCCAAGAGTTTTTCTAATATTTCATTTTCTTGTGTGAATTTCGTTAACATACTTTCAAGTGAGATTATTTCATCTTTCAAGATTTTATTTTTATCTTTCAATGTGTTACAATCCTTAGATATGCTAGAATAATTTTTACGCTTAAGTTCACTAACTTTTAATTTTAATGAATCGTTTTCTTTTAACATTAAGGAATTTATTTTCTTTAACTCTTTATACCTAACATATAATTTCTGAAAATCATTCCTAAGTTCTTCATATAAAGCATACAAGTCATCTTCTAGTAGGTCATCATTATAACTACTTGTGCATGTGTTATAGTAAGAAGAATTTTGATTAAGGGAAATTACCTTGTCTTCTTACTTTTCCATAAGACAAAAGTTAGCTCGCTTATTTTTCGATGATGAGGTACTCTTTTCACTTTATGAGTCATCTCATGTCACTTTTATTGTTTTTTTTTTATTTTTCCTGTCTTTCTTATCATTCCTTAGTGGATATTTGGGTCTTATATGCCCCAATTTCTTGCACTCATAGCAAATAATTTCTTGTTCTTTTTCTTTTTTTTTTCTCATTTTCGTTGTTTCTCTTGAATCTATCTTTTCTTGGATGGTCTCTTTGTTTCCAATTTCTTCCTTTGTTGAAGTACTTCTTGAATTTCTTAGCCTTGAGAAGAAATTCGTCCTTCTCAGATTCTTCTTCGCTTTCATTGTCTTCATCTTCCTTTTTGGTGATCTTTAAGGCAACGTTTCTCTTACCCTTTTCTCTATCTTCATTTTCTCTATCTTCATTATCATTCCGTCTGCCTTCTAACTCATACGTTATGAGTGATCAAAGAAGTTCCTCAAGTGGTAATGTCCTTAAATCTTTTGCTTCTTTAATCCCTGTCACTTTGGCTTCCCAGTATCTAGGTAAACTTCTTAAAATTTTAGTGACAATATCTGCATTTGAATAAGATCTACCAAGAACTTTAAGCTCGTTAGTAATGTTAGTAAACCGAGTAGACATATCTTTAATGCTTTTATGTGATTTCATTTTAAATAATTCAAAGTCATGAACTAACATGCTTATTTTTAAGTTTTTGACTTTACTAATGCTCTCATGTGTGACCTTAAGCATATGTCAAATAGATTTAGCAGTTTCACATCCTGAAATTCTGTTAAATTCAACTCTATATAAGGTACAATAGAGTATGTTCATGGTTTTACCATTTAGAGTAAATCTATTTCTTTCCTCAGGTGCCTATTCTCTTTTTGGTTTTAATTTTTTTTCTCTAGTTAGTATATCCTTTATTGTGGGTGAAAAATATCAATCTTTTATAATATTTAGGATTTCAGAATTTAGAGTTATCAAGAAGATTTGCATCCTTTTTTTAATGGGCATAATCAGTTTCATTGAAGAATGAGGGCCTATTTGTGAATTGTCCCTCAACTATTTGTGTAAGGTTGCTGCTAGATGCCATTTTTAATTTATTTCTTAAGGTTGTTAATCCTATTTTACTAAGTTAGGCTCTGATATCACTTGTTGGCCTAGATGACAATAGCCAAGATGGGGGGGTGGGGGGGAGGGGGGGGGGGGGGGA